>CAUHTR010007723.1:31349-103711 GCA_959609185.1 Schmidtea polychroa
CTGGTTAAAGGAATACAACTAATATTCCATGAATGATATTTTGAAAGGCCAAATTTCAAGATATGATGCAGATCATAACCCTTTAAATTATGAAATACTACAGGAAGGGTATGTCTAATTTGCCTCGACAGATTACAAGTTGTACAAGCGGCACCAAGATATAGACCGGTAAAATGATCATGGTCCCTAACTGGACTAACTAAAGGCTTATTGCACAAATAACATGATGTGCTGTTTTCAAACATTAATTGTTGCTCATCTGTAATTATCATTTTCTTTTGATAATTTTTATAATAATAAGGAGTTACAATATATTTCCCTATCATTTCAATTTCAGTAAGAAATTGATCGACACAATCTAAACCGGTGAACGACTTATAAATTTTTACGCCCGTGAAATTATTAATAAAAAGCATACCGGCAGAAATAGGCAGATGACGTTGAAAGTAGCGAGTGTCTTTAGGTAAGATAGCCTCAAAGTCAGCGTAAATAACAAAGGGAGGAGTAACTGTTTTACTCCAATCAGTAAATTCTAAATATTTATTTTTAGGCAATGTGTACAAGGTAGTACCAAGCTGATTTTTATCGCAAAGACCCTTATGTCTATTAAAAGCGTCATCATTCCTAAAACCGTTTAAACATCTAGGGCACCACTGACTACAAATCCTAACAGGAGTGATTGAACTATTCCTACAATTAAGAAATCTATTTAGGTCTGTGATTCCAAGATAATGATAATTATCATTCTTTTCAATTAATAATAAATTGATAGGTATGGCTCCTACTATCTTACTCCTATATATTATATCAATAAAGGGATGTTTCATAACTGCATCTTCATCGGAAATGTCAATCAAAGCCTTTTCGTTATAAGTAAGAACATTAATACTATAACCCGGATTTTGTTGTTCAAATTTACTTATATTTGATAGTTTCATCGGCATATCATTAGGATCAAATTTAATTTCAGAAAGATTGTAGGAATTAGGGCGATTTCTATATTGCCTATTTATACTATCATATTTAATAATTGACAAGAAACTATACAAAAAGCAGAAGTGGTCATTATTAACTACATTAACGAGACAGCTTAAGTTTCTTAAAGATTTTGGGGTTTCAATAAAACTTCTACCACTTAACCGACTTATTTCAGCAAATTTAGTCAGAACAAAGCTTATGTATTCTATTTTATTGATAGTCCAATTACTACCTTTCTCATTAATTTTAATTATTTTTTCATTTAAACGAGCAATACCTTCGTCAATGAATGTATCGCTCCAAACTCGGGCGGAATTCGAGATTACAAAAGATTGTAACTCATCATCTTTTATAAATTCCACCTTTAGACAAAATTGAATTTTACATGATTTTAATTTATTTACATATAAATTTAATTTATTTATTAAAATGTCTGGTACAGAGACCGTTTTTAAATCTAAAGACGAAACGTCCATTTTTAATATAATATGATTATTATTTAAATCACTGGTGACATCTACGACACCATAACCTATTTGATTAATATTATTATTATTACCATTATTATAATAAATATTACTACTACTATTATTATTATCAATTTCATCATCACTTATGTTGATTATTTCATCATCATCACTTATGTTGATTATTTCAATAACTTTAGATTTTTTACTTGGTATTGAATTGATTTTTTCATTATTTTTTCTTTTATTCATATTAATTAGATTATTTATTTGATCATTTAATTTATTTACTTGATCTTTTAGTTTAGTTATTTCGTTTATATCATTATTATTGGTTGTTGTTAGTATTATTGTTGGTGATATTATTATCATTATTATTGTTGATATTATTATTGTTGATATTATTATTGTTGTTGATATTATTAGTGTTGATATTATTATTATTGTTGTTGATATTATTATTATTATTATTATTATTGTTAACAAACGATTCATATAAGCTATAGAAAAGAGACTTCTTAGAAGGTTTAAATTGTTGGAGATGGAGTCTATGCTTATTATAAAATTCCTTATACGTTATAACTTCAATAACCTCACATTTAGGGCATAGGATGTAGGTGACACCGTTATATTTATGACTATAATATCTTTCCATTATATCATCGCAGTCATTATGATATTGACTATTACAAAAGTTTTGGTATTTCAAACCTATGAAAATATTTTTATCATAAAATGTTTAAAAAATAATAAGATAATAATCATTTTTAAAGTTTAAGATATTTTTCGTAAGATATTATTCAAAATTGTCTTTAAATAGTATCTTATAAAAAAATATTATAAATATAATTTAATTCGTTTTCATAAATAAATAATTCATTTTCTAAAATAGATTTTCATAAATAATATATAAAGTTATTAATTATAATGTTCAAAATCATCATATTTAATAAATCTTCTTTTCAGAATCATCATAAATAAATAAATCTTCTTTTCATGAATAAATCTTGTTCATAAATCTTCTTTCAAAATTATCATAAATCTTCTTTTCATGATAAATCTTCTTTTCATAAAATCATTCCTTTCAAAATCATCATAATTAATAAGTAAATCTTCTTTTCATTGAATAATCTTCTTTTAATAAGTATTCTTCTTATTAATTATTATTATTATTATTATTAATATTATTATTATTATTATTATTAATATTGTTTAAAAAACTTAAAAACTTATTAACAATAAATAAATACTTACATTTTCGTCCTTTCGAAAGAAATTTTCCAGCATCAGCACCAGCAGAAGTATTTATTACATTTCCATCTAAAAGCATAATAAAAATAATAATGATAATAAGAGTAAACTATTACCATTTATTCTATTCATGTCTACAGCTTGTCCGTCGATATTCATTTTAATTTGTTGATTAGTACCTAATAATCATATTAAAAATAATAAAATAATAAAATAATAAATTTACCATTAATTCCTCCAACGATCTTTCCGTCAACTCTTTGAATATTGTTGTTGTTGTTCATGTTGTTAAATATTGTTAATAGATTTTTAAAAGTGATGAAAAAATGAAAGTGTAGACTATATAAGAGAGATATTACAGGTTTTATTAACCGACCAATGAAAATAGAGATAGGATAGGAAAAGACACTACATGTTTGTTTATACAAACCATGATGAAATAATGACCTTTACATGTCTTTATTACTCAGTGCTTTGTTACTTTGCACTGTGCATGCACTGAACATGTAATAGTATTACATAATATTTTTAAACATAAAATTTAACAAATAATATATTAAACATAAAATAATAATATATTAAACATAAAATAATAATATTTATCAAATAATAATAATATTTAACAAATAATAATAATATTTAACAAATAATAATAATATTTAACAAATAATTAAAATAGTCAACAAATAAAAATCATACAGTATACATTTATTAACCATCAAATTTTTTATACAACAACCATGCCAAACAGTGTTGACCACATGTTTGAGTCAATGGATTTTGAAACATAGTTTTATTATATACAATAGGTTTCCCAATTGTTTGAAGTTTTGATATCAACAAAGCAGGATAATAGAAACCCATAGGATCGAACACGAATATATTACTAGGTTTCACATATATAGCTATCCAATGTTCTCCACCAAGATGAGACGAATGAGTATTGACGATTATGGCTTGATTATTGCTCAAATAAGGAATTTTATCGAGAGGAAAAACACCTACAAATTCATTTCCTAATATTTGTTTTCCAATTCGATTAACCTGAACAGAACTACTTTAATAAAATTAAACAGTATCAAAAAACTTACTCCATGACAACTTTTTGTGTTTCTGTATACATTTATACTAGCACGGTTCTATTTGCAGTAATTTGAACTTCATTTTCAAATACTCCATATATTATAACATGTACCGGTTCAGTGATAGCTTTTGCAAACTTAATATCCAGTCGTAAATTCCCGTTTTGTGGTAGTTGACTCTGATTTAAATCAAAATCAGGGGCTAAAACAAATGTAAAAAATGGATATTTGCTTTTAAATTCTTCTAGAGTAATTCCACAATTCAAGTTTTTATCTAAGTAACCCAGATTTCTAACAATACTCTGCATATATGTCGCACAGTAATTATCGCTTTCGAAATCTTGAGTATATGTTTCTCTATAATCAGTATTATTCGACAAAGTCAATGAAGTAACACCAAAATATTTGAAAATTGAGCTGGACGCAGTATAAGATCCATTATATTGCGTTTCACTTTGAAATGTTACCAGAATAAAATTAGGCATTCTTCTGTCACCAAATATTTGTTCTTTATAGAATGATGAAGCACCTTTAGCAATAGCAAATTGTACAATTTCCTTTGTTTTTAAAGGATAAATTGCATGTTTTGAATTAAGACCCAATTGATGACCAGCTAATACTGACGGGTCTACTCAAACTCTTCTCACCAATAATTTTGCATCAACTAATTGACATATTGGTGCACCAGTTGCACTAGTAAGAGATAATGCAGAATCAGACCTTTTCAATCTAATGTGTACATTAACTCCTGGTAGCAAATATTTCGGTTGATCCATAAAATCGAGTTGTAATGATGAGCACATAGTGAATGATTTTGAGCCTTTAACCCACTTTTTTCTTTCATCATCTGTTGCTGCATAACCCATAGATGTAAGACAGGTATTTTTAGTATCAGAATTGTAATTTAAAATAGTTTCTATCAAAGCCTTGTGAATGAATGTATTATTTCCGCGCTCAATCTTAATATTATTAAATCCCAACACTGCATCTTTAAACAGAGTATGAAACATGAAATTGTTCGGTATTACATCTGCATTGGCATCCAAAACTTTTCTATCTTTATCTACAACCTTGATCTGAACAGTCAATAAAGTATCATTCAAATCTAAATATTCAGTTTGCGAACCATTAATATAAAACTCGATATCATTTCTACTATCAGTAATTGAATTCATAGGAAAAACTTCCTCAAAGGCCCCAAATTCGATTACCGCTTGAGGCGATGGTCTATCAAATATACATAATTCAGATTTACCACAAATCATTTTGCAAATATAGTTCCATGTCCTTTCATTCGTTTGTTTATACGCGATATTCCATGTCCTTTACGTTTTGGAGCTGGGGCTGGGGGCGTATCTTTTTGAAACATACCAGCAACTCCAGGTAGAACCTTCCCTAACTTAGCTAAAGCATTTGTTTTTAGGGATGGTAATATTTTCTGTTCATTCATAATAACATCTTTTGCAGTTTTCATACCAAAACTACCAATACGTTTAAGAATAGGCAGAGCAAATCTACCAATTGTTCTCAACCAACCTGATCCGTACTGTTTACCAATAAAATATGGTAATTCACCGCCAGATTGGCTATCACTATACATACTAATAATATCGGAATTAGCCATCTACTTTACGAAAATGTAGTGTCAAATGAGTTTTTGAGTCTTTTGGAAAGTTTATAAGTTTTCCACTATCGTCACGAATATTTATTTCTATATTGTTTATACATGAGCTTGAAATTGGTAAATACATGGGATTATCTATATTTATATTGACAACTTCATCATGTTCATATTTTCCAATCCATACCGATTTCAAAAGAGGAACACTGGAATCACCAACAATTATAGGCTCAATAATATTAGTATATATGAACATTTGTTGATGATGTTCAAGTATTCTTGGTTTACGTATACCAGCCGATTTTTCCCGATATTGCTGCTTCTCTAATCCAAGTGTATTTGTCAAATTTTTATCAAATGTAACTTCGCAAATGTCATCATTCAAACTGAATGTAAATAACAGATCTTTCACAATGTCCAAACTTTTAAATATGTGTGAACAATTGTACTTTAAATATTTAAGTAACACATCAAGTTTATCAATATATAATTCGTCAGCAAAGGTGAATGATTCTTCAACTTCATTATTATACGACACAGATATTTTGATTTCTTCTCTCATTACACTGTTTGCTTCAAATAGATTAAAGCGTAATAAATATTCGGTTTCCATAACTTCATTTTTCAACTTATTGCAACCCAATCGTTTGGCATCTTCAATATATTCGAATGTTATTGTAAATGGTTTAAAATCACAACTGATATTTAATCCATCCTTGTAAAACATAGAGCAGTGCTGATCTAATATCTGATTTGGAATATGATATGTTTTATCATAATTACTGATAATAAAGATACCGCTACATGTTTTCATAGCATTCCTTTTGAAATCAATCTTACATTGACTATAAAATGGGAATGTGTTGTACACGAATGTAAAATCTTGCAGTGCAACTTCCCAGTCCCCATTTAAAGAAATCGGATTCTGGAGATTGACCATAAATTTACTGGCTTGATTGTCTGGATGAATTAATGGGCAACTATTGCTTGGTAAAATAGTATAAAAATTCACTTTACTAGATCCTTTTCTGATATCCATGATGGGTTTTGATAACCATGCCATTTGACATAGTATTGTTTATCCTTGCCGACCTTTTTAGTTTTCAATATCTTTTGAATTCTAAATACTTTTGGAGGAGGAATAACTTGTAATTCTTGCTCATAAAATTTCCTTGTACAATATTGTTATCATAATCACTGATGACATACATTACAGGATTCTGACTAGTATTTATTTTTGAAATTACAAAGACTTCATCACTCCAATTTGTATCGAAATTTTAATAAATGGTGATGCACTAATTTTACTAATTCTAACATGGTCACCGACTTTATATTTAGGTTTTGCAATTTTTACAGATTTCTTAGAAGTCAATGTTTTTGATGTAATATCAACCGGTCTTAATCCATTAAGTCCTCGATGTGATGAATGATTATAACTTGTTATTATTTTCGGTAAAGCATTTACCCATTTTTTATTACCTTGATGCACGAATAATTTCTTTAATCTATCTCTCAATGTTCTGTTAAATCTTTCAACATGAGCAGCTTTGTATTGAGAATGTACCGAGTAATGGTTTATTTCAATTTATTGAGGATTTGCTTGACTTTACTGTTGTAGAATTCTTTACCTAAAAATAATAATAATAATAATAATAATAATAATAATAATAATAATAATACATAATAATAATAATAATAATAATACCTAAATCCGTTTGCAAGTTATTAGGATGTCCATCTTTAAATAAATCATTAACTTTTTAGATTTACTGATTTTAATCTTGCCTTTGACTACTTTAAGTATAATATCGAGTAAATCATCGACAACATAATTTGGAAAAGATTGCAAAATACTGTTTCTTTTCATACTGGGTGCTTTTAACAATGTATTGAAAAACGGGAAACTCCGATGATTTTTAACAACTTTTACTTTCTTAGTGGTTTTACTTTTAGGTTTAGGTTTAGGATTTTTCGAAATAAGATTCATTGCAGGAAAATTTTCTGTAATAAGTTCTTTAGATGGAGTATAACTAGTTGTTGGTGGAACTTTTGGTTGTTTTTTACTCGATATCCTTGTTTTTGAAAACATGATTTATGTGTTTTCAATTTTGTTTTGAACTTTGTTTATAAACCATGGCACCTTTTGGGTTGAAAATATCTGTTTTTACCCGTATATCATCAGGACATTGTTGTGTGAAATCGAGAAATATATACCCATGAGGTATTTTCGTAGCATCTTGAAATGCATTGATAAGAAAATTACGGTTATTAGGGTATGCTTGTCGTCCAAGAAAATCAATGACAGTTGCATCTCTAGGATTCTTGAAAATAACTAGATATTGTACATTTAAATTACGTGTTCGATGTGCACCACCTTGATGAAATAGATTTTGTGTTATGAAAATAACTGTTACACCAACATGTCTGCTGATTTTTGTGAATAAATTATTAAAATCCTTTTCTTTATTGGCTTCTTGATACAAATCATCGATAATGATGACATCATCTTTCTTCAAACGACTTGACCAGTTTTTATCAAAACCCTTTACTATTTTCATGTTTTTCAATTGACAGAAACTTGATTGTGTCAATCCATGTTCTTCATCGGCGCCCCTATGCCAATAAATATTGTTGAATTTTGTTTTGAACAAATTTGATTTTAGTAATTTACAAACAAATAATGTTTTTCCACTACCACTCGGACCAACGATTTGGTATACTGCATCATTTCGTAATTCCATTTTTTAAATTTAAACTATATATATAATTATTGTTTATATTGATAATTTAAATGAACTCCTTTTTAAAATAACTATATATATAACAGAGTTTTTATAATTATTTCATTAAAATGCTTTCAAATATAAATTACAGGGCAAAAGCTGATGTATCAAAAATGGTATTTCCAATGGGGAAACCACAACAACTCATCAATAGAAGTAAAAAATATCCAATAATATATTTCAAAACTGGTAAATGTAGAATTATGGGGTGTAAGGAAATAATCAAAGCTAGTGAATATAATGTTTATGATTTAGAAATACAATCGATAACCAGTAACTTCCGATATAGGTTTTTCTTGTAATTTAAATAATTGGCTAAATTAATACCATGCTTTTACGAACCAGAATTATTTCCAGCTTTGAGATATATAAAATATAACCCTATGTGTGTAAATATATTCGCTAGCGGTAAGATAGTAATTCTTGGAATAAAAAATATTGATTACAAATGTATAGTTGATAATATTATATCTGAAATTAAATCAATAATTGAAGGAAATGAATTTTTAGATTTTTTATTATCACTTAATTAATTATTTATCATTAGCAAATTCAATGCAATTGAAATGCATGATTCTGATTGGTCGAAATCTAATTGGCTGATGATTATTTATAACAAAATGTTTTCGGTTTAGTTGTCATTTATTCAACAAAAATGTACAACATACAAAGTTCCGCAATCACCTCAATGAAAGAGCATGCAAATTATGGTAATTTCAAATTTTTATTATTACATTAATATATATATTTTTACAGATGAATATCAATCAATTATCCTGCAAAGATTATGCTTCTATTATCCAGAATTAAATGAAATTCTACAAGATAGAGATACAGCTATCATTCCGGATTTGGTATACAACCAAACACGAATCTGGATATTCGATATAATAAACACCTTTCTATGGGATATCAAGATAGGAAGGGGGATGAAAGAAATGAAACCAGAGGCTCCTTGCATTTTCGGATGTAGCTGTTGCAATTTCCGTTATCAACAATATGTTGAATGGTGTTTGGTGAAGACTCTGAGAAATCACCACTCGAGTCAGATTGTATCAAAATAAATTTTTATGTTGAATTGTTTTGTTTTTGTAAATCGAAATAATAGAAATAGAAATAATAATAATAGTAATAGAAATAGTAATAATATAAGTAATAATAGTAATATTAGAAATAATAATAAAAAACAATATTTATAATAAAAACATTAATGCAACATTAATGCAAATGACATGCAATTTAAACAAAGACATTACAGCAATCTGATTGGTTGATAAACAATAGTCATAGGTATAAAAACCCTGTACCATTTCATTTTAATCATAATTCACGATGACAAAGAAAATTTCAAGCACTGAAAAGCCAAACGTTGTTCCAGAACTTGTACAACCTGTTCAAATGTTCCACAACTATAAAATGTATTTTTTAAAAGAAGAAATCAATATGAAATTGGCGTCACCGATCAAGCTAATTCCAACTAAATTTCAATTCTTATCCGGCACGCTTTCAATGATAGATATTAAATCTATTGATGAGGTTTTCAAACGGTTGAATACGAATCTATCTTGTAATCAACATGCCTGGTTCAACAACAGATATGCAAGATTTTATGATTCCTTTGATGAAATCGGTTTCAAAGAAAACGAAAATTGGTATATAACAATTGCAATCCAAGGATATAAAGTAGATAATAATGATGTGTATTCTCCAATTTGGAAAATTATGTCTGCTAGACTTTCACAACTATTTTAATGTTATATTTAATAAATGTATTAGTCATATTTGTTTTTTCTCTTTATTAATTGCAACATTAATGCAAATGACATGCAAATTTAACAAAGAAAATCTATAAACAAACTTATAATATAGTTTTAAAGTGATGAAAATGACTGCAGAAAAAGGTTAACATGATTAATTAAATACTGAATTATTTATTATTTAGAATTATTAATCAACTTTTTGTTGGAAAAATTAGCAGAAATATCTGGTGTAAAAATTGAGGATATATTATCTGTTACAAATGCATTAAATATCGGCTGGGTAGTTGAGAGTCAAGATTCAGGATTTGACGATCATGAAGAAACTCAAGAAATTGATGACGAAATCTATGAACCTATAGAGGAACCTAAGATAATATTACGAATGATTGTATTGATCATGTCGTTGAAAATATAATGAAATGTGGAGATGACGATTGCGAATGTGTTAATAAATTTTAAAATTGAATTATTTTCATTTAAATATACTATTAAAAACAATAACATTAATTTTTATTCATATATCTACAGAAAATATACATTATAACAACTCCAGTTGTAAGTTTTATAAGTTTTTCATTTTTCTTTTGATTTCATCAGTTTCTTTAAAATTGCAGGCCAGTTTATTTAATACACCCCATCCGCCATTGGCTTCTATCCATGGGGTAAACTTGGACTTGATTATCTAGAAATGAATATTATTAAAATATAGATTATAAAAGAAATCTTACTTCTAAAGACCACTGATAATAATGTTCTGAGTCATGTTGACCTTTTGCAATGATTATCTTCATGTAGGTGAATCCTACAATTATCCTTGTCCATTTCATGTCTTCATCGAAAAGACACTGAAATATTCTATTGAAGTAATACTTCTTGGTTTCCAGGGATTCCATCTCCATCATCTGCTGATAATCGATATGTTCACCTTCAATGATTTGTTCGGTTCGATTGATCAGGAAATTGAGGCTGTCGACTATATTCGCGGTGACAATTCCGTTTAGAACATTTTCCATAAAATTTGGTTGCGACATTTCTAAATTAATTTAAAATATAATGTTTTATTTATACTAATACCATATGATTTTGATTGGTTGATAGACTATAAATGTAAAAGAAAGGTTTTGATTTGATACACCATAAAAACTATATTGCTAATTATTATAACGAGTGTGTGCTAACACAATACTATAAATTTTATAATATTCGACTATGTTTTTTGTTAACCTATGATTTTGTGATAGAAATTATATAATAATAATAATAATAATAATAATAATAATAATAATAATAATAATAATAATAATAATATTAATAATAATAATAATAATAATAATAATAATAATAATAATATATGTTTTATTACATTGTTTATTAATACCCTTGCGAGTTGTTGAGCGTGACCAGTACCCTTGTGAGCAGTACCCATAGGGGGACAGAATATTTTGTCGGATAGACTCGGACTATATAGATTAATAATAATAATATATCAATGAGAACACTAACTTGTTGCGTGTGTGGACACTAATAATATTTTTATACATTGTGTGTATGTGTGTGACCATAGGGGAACAGAATATTTTGTCGGGTAGACTATATTGTGTGTGTAATAATAATTTTATTTTATCAACTTAACCGTCAAAATAAGTTTTTAAAATACCGCAACGTAATATATTTAATAATTAAAATATAATAAATTTTAAAATACCGCAACGTAATATAATTAAAATATAATAAATTTTAAAATACCGCAACGTAATATAATTAAAATATAATAAATTTTAAAATACCGCAACGTATATATTTTTAAAATACCGCAACGTAATATAAATTTTTAAAAAAAAATTTTTTTTTTTAAATTTAAAAAAAAAAAAAAATACCCCCCCCTCCCCGGGGGGGTAGGGGGTATGACGTCATATGTCTTTGTGACGTCATCGATGACGTCATATGTCTTTATTCCCGGGTCCACACTATACCCTACTGCTTATGTCTCATATTTGTATCATTTTTGAAAGATAATTTTTTAACTAACCAACGATGCTTGGTTGGAACATCTCAAGAATACGGTATGTAACGAATAAGATCAAGTTTGTTAAGGTAATATTTATTAAAATCCAAAATCAGCCGTTATCTTTATTAATTAAACAACACGATGAATTTGTCACCAATTTACTAATTCACCAATAATCACCAATTTTAATTTAATTTAGTATATTATTTAATTATTTATTGTCTTCACACTATAAATTTCCTGGGATTGAAAATTATGATTTATATAATTATAAATTAAGCTGTTTAAGAGTTAATTATAATATATATTTTGTAATATATTTTATGTAATTATAATTCAAGAGTAATTTCGGAACTTTGATTTTCCAAAAATTTAGATTCAAAAATGGAAGCCAATTGTTGATTCTAAAACTCCTCATTTGGAAAAGTTTCCAGGTGATTGGGAAAATAAATTGTCGCCATTAGAACGATTAGTTGTAATTCGATGTCTCTGCCCGGAAAAGGTAAATCTTTTATTTATTCGGGAAATCTCTTTACAGTTACAGACTTGTAATAAACATAAAGTAAACATAAATAAACATAAAAATTTTTGTATTCTTTTCCATTGATCAAATATTTTCAATTGATTTTTTAATTTTCTTTAAAATATAGATCTATAAATTCAATTCAATCTATACGCAAAAAGATATTTTGAATGAATTTCTTAATCTAGTCTTAATGAAAATGAAGGGAAAAAAATTAAAAAATATTTTTAAAATAATTTTTATAATTATGACTTTGTCTAGTGAAAGTTTGTTCATTAAATTATGAAAGAAAATTATTTATGGAAGGAAATTTTAAATAACACTTACAACGAGCTCTTTTGGGTTCACCTAAACTTAATTATATCAGTTGTATTGCAAAAAGAACAAATTTTCTATTATATGTTGAATAATTCATAAATACACCCAATTCTGTTTTTACACGATAGATACGTTCCTAAAGAATCCGTGTAAAATGAATCTTGTAAAAACAAAACAAAGTTAATTAAAAAATGAAATTTAACAAGGTTAATTGCATTTATATGATCCGGAGAATTCTCAATAAATAGCAATTGCGAATAAAACAAAGACAAAATTACGTAAACAAATTACGACGAAAACATTTTTTAGAATTTCAAAATCAAAATCGTCTAAAAACAGACCTGGGTGTAATGTAAAATAGGTTTAGTACACTCAAATCAATTTTTATGTGATATATATGTTCCTCGGAAAAACTTCATAAAAAAGTTTCTTTTTAATAAATTATATTCATTGATTTCACTTTACTTTATTTAGAAATTTAGAATAATCGAAGCCAAAATGCTTATTACCGACATCTGTAGATCGTTCTCCTTCCGTTAGGCGATCTAAAATTGCAATTTTTATTTCCAAAGAAATTGCTTTTCGTTGCTGTTTCTTTTTTCGGAAAAATTTAACCTTCTAATAATAAACATTCAAACAACTACTAATATATTACTTACTTTGTAAATTTTACAATAAACTTCGCGATTATAAACTTCTTTTTATAATATTATAAGAACTTTTTTTCAAATTTCACCACTGATTTCTTTTCCATTGTATTTATTAAAAAGCTTGAAGACTTTGAATCAGTAAATATATCGATGTTTTTTGATATTCACGAATTTTCGGCACTGCCTTTTTCAAGTGTATAAAGAAAGAAAGGTAACTTTTTCATTAAAACTTCACGAATAAAGACTTAAAATGACCGCAGAGAAATTAATAATGAGCATTGCTGGTATGTTTTGCAAGAAATAAATAAAAAATATTAAAAACTGGAATTCCCATTAGAACCGTATAAAAAAGCAATTGAATTTATTAATAAAAATATATAAATTTAATTTAGTCAAATTAAACAAAAACATAGTAAATGAAAAATTAATATTATTAAAATTTAAAGTCATTAATAGATGGAAGCTTCATGTATTTCATGTAATAATCTTTTTTTGATTCCATTATATGTTGCTAAGTAGTATTTAAAGAAATTTAATAAATCTTTAGGTGATTCCTGCGGTTATTAGCTATATAATTGGTTTTCTCGGTCATGAATACACAGAACCGCCTACATTTGATTTAGAATTGAGTTTCCATGAATCTGATTCTGTAACTCCATTAATATTTGTTTTGAGTCCCGGTGTAGATCCTATGTCTGATTTGTATAGATTTGCTGAACTAAAGAATTTATCTCCAGCCAATTTGAAGGTTGTCTCCTTGGGACAAGGTCAAGGACCAATCGCTGAGAGCTATATTCATGAAGTATTAAAATATTATGTCGAAAATATTTTAAATATAAATATTTTAGAGTTTGAAATCCGAAAACTGGATAATACTACAAAATTGTCATTTGGCAACATCGTGGTTACCAGAACTGGGAAAGATTTGCGAAGAAGTGAGAAAAATTATATTTTTCCTAATTATATTCCCTAAATTAGTTATTGGTTAAAAAATCTGAAATAAATCCAAATTTTCGGTTATGGTTGACCAGTTATCCAAGTTCAGTGTTTCCGGTAAATGTTTTGCAAAACAGCGTCAAAATGACCAATGAGCCTCCTAAAGGTCTTCGAGCTAATTTGTTGAGGTCATACACGACTACTCCAATATCGGATGAAGATTTTTTCAAAACTTCTAAAAGACCGCAAATCTTTGAAAAATTATTATTCAGTTTGTGCTTTTTTCATGCTGTTGTTCAAGAAAGAAGGAACTATGGTTCCATTGGATGGAACATTCCCTACGAATTCAATGATTCAGATCTAAAAATTAGTATACGGCAATTACAGGTTGGTATTTATATTTTTATTACTGCTTGTTGTATCAACATCTTTACAAAGGTAATGTCTTTTTTTAATTGTTAATCACTTCATTTAAACAAGGAATTTAATTAATTCACTTCATTCAAACAAAAAAACATTGCCGAAAAAAGATACCAAAAGGGGACTCTCCGAAATTTGTGGGATTAGTAAAATAAGTTCCTCCTCATTAATCATAATAGTCCAAATATTTTGCTACTTATGGTTATTATTTTTTGAGTTATACACCATTTTTTTCGATTAAAGAATTCTACCTATTTGAAGATTTCGAAAGATTATGATACTTCTATAACATTGCCACTTCCATCAAATACATTCCTAAATTGGCATTGTATGGATCAAACTTTCAGCCATATAACAGCCATTCATGACGAAGAAATTATCAATGATACGAAGATCATAAAAACAGAAATATAGTTATTTAAAGCTGCGTCAACTCGTGTTGCAAATTTATACCTTTCGCGGCGGCTAGTTTTAGTATGATAAAAACAAAGTTGACATTAAATTAAGAGTCATACTTCCGTTGTCTTAAAACAATAATTAATAATTTACAAAATGTACGAATGTGACACACATTTGTAAATAAATAAGATTCACAAATTTACAACATATTAGTAAACCAAATTAATAAATTCAAGAGGAGTCATATCATTAAATCAATTTAAAAAGAGAGAATTCAATTACAAGAGCAGTATAAAAAGAGAAGACAGACTAGTGAATTTGCCAGTTGGGCGAAGATAATTTAAAGAATTAAAGAGGTAATTCAGAGGGAGTATTACATTTTAGTGCCAGCCAATATTGATTCTGAGCGTAGAAGAAAAGAAATATCCCATTGGAAGATCTATTCCAGTGTAGCGGTTAAAGGTGCTTATGAAAATATCCACTTTATATGGATACTTACATGATATTTAGAAAATTCATTCATAGAAAAATTCATTCATAAAGTTACATTATATTTATTACAATAGGCATATGAATCATTCAGAAACAAGTAATAACATGAAATAAATAAAGTAAAATGTGAGATAACTACCAAGTGCAGTTTATAACTTGAAAATTATGTCCTATAAAAGGTAATTTTATGAAAAGCACTTAAAAGTGAATTTCTCGAATTGAATAGTAATTCAGTTTCAGTTTTTTCTTAGAGAAAATAATGCTTTCAATTTAGCTTTCTGACTATATTCTTTTTCTTTTCTTTAAAAAATTTCTTTAAACTTTTAACCTAATAATGGTTACCGGTATCCGGACGATTCATCTGTCGGACTGTTCATCGTCGGACTATTCATCAGGCTGACGATTCATCAAGAGGACAGTCCATAATGATATATTAATTTGCTTTGGATATATCTTACTATACGTATTAGTATGTTAAAATTTAAGTAAATAAACAAATTAATAGAAATTGCAAAGAAAAACCTCCATTATTGATTTATTATTATTTTATTATTATTATTTATTTATTATTATCCTGTAATGAACAGTCCTTTTGATGAATCGTCCGTGATGAAACGTCCTAGAATCATGGTTACCACATAAATTACGCTTAACCAATTAAATCTACTGGTTATATATTGGTTATATAATTTAAATAATTTTAACTAAATGTTTTTAAAAAGTATTATTTGTTATTTTTGACGTCCATTTTGCCTATTCCTAACATAGACAAGCAAGTGAAATTTATGGATAATTTTAATCCGCGACGATGCCTCATACAATCCCTAAATATTCTTTCTGGGACTAAGGTATTGCTCCGATAAATTATGTCAAAATCTATTTTTGTATTCTGATATTTTTTGCTTTCATAGACGCGAATAATTTTATGAATAAGAATGAGTTGCATAGTCTTTTTAATCATTCACAGCCGGAAAGTGAAACTGGGAAAGATAGAGATTCGTGCTCAGAAGAAAACCATTTCTGTTTATCAAAATTGAGACAGCAACGCAAAATAAGAAATATCATAAAATCCACTTTTTTATTTCCATTTTTATTAAGTATTATAAGAACTTTTTTTCAATTTTCACCTCTGATTTCTTTTCAATTGACATTGTATTTATTAAAAAGCTTAATAAATAAATAATTTTTTTTTACCTTTCATTGTATATGGTTACTTTTGAAAAAAGGATGAGTTACGTCATCATTTTGGAGGATAGACATTATGTATATCAGACAATAGCTTTAACGACTTTGCCATTGGGATTACCTTCCAAATATATTAAACGGAAAGTGATTCTACTGAAAAGCATACATTCGTATATAATATTAATTAAGTTTCTGTTTCTAGATGTTTATCGATGATTATGAGGATGTTCAGCTAGAGGCTTTGACGTATTTGACTGGTGAATGTAATTATGGAGGCAGAGTGACAGACAATCAAGATAGGCGTCTCATTATGAGTCTACTTTATTCCGTATATCACAAAGAATTACTTTTGTCAGAATCTTTTCCTCTTACAGAAAGTGGAACATATTTGGTACCTCTTGTCACATCGGATCTTAACAGTTATTTGAATCACATTAAAAGATTTCCACCAAATGCTGCTCCTGAAGTAAAATTAGAAATTCAACTAATTATTAAACGTAAATCTTTTGTTTTAGGTATTTGGACTTCACTTAAATGCTGAACTTGCTAAAGAACAACAAGAAACAAATCAACTATTCGAATCTATATTGGTGACGCTACCAAAAGAAGTAATGTATCATAGAATAATAATCATATAATCTCCTCTCCTATCTCAGATAACTGGAGAATCCAAGTCTTCTCAAACTATTATTGAAGATTTAGCATCGGATATTTTATCGAAATTACCTCAAATTTTTCAAATAGAAGAAATACATGTAAAACATACTATGGACTTTTTTGAGGTTATGAATATGATTTTTGTATTTCAGATGAAATATCCTGTCCTATATGAGGAATGTATGAATACGGTTCTTATACAAGAACTAATAAGATTCAATAAGTTAATTGAAGTTATTAGAAAATCTCTTGTTGATTTAAAAAGTGCCGTCCGTGGATTGATACTAATGGGAAATACACTTGATGAGGTCTATCGGAGTATGGTAATTGGTAAGGTCCCATTATTATGGGGTCAGTACTCGTATCCATCTTTAAAACCTCTTGGTAGCTATATTTCAGATCTTATAGCAAGGATCAAATTTTTTCAAGTATATAACAAATATTTGTATCGGTTATTTTGTTCGGTTTTCTAGAATTGGATTGACAATGGTCAGCCTGATATTTTTTGGGTATCGGGTTTTTATTTCACTCAATCCTTTCTGACAGGGGTTTTACAAAATTATGCTAGAAGAAATCATTGTGCTATAGATAAATTAGATTTCGATTTCAGAATTATGGAATTTCACGAATATACAAAACCGGCGGTATGTTTATTCTTGGTTCATTGTTTGTTATTTATTTTCATCTTTTAACATTTAGTATATTCCCTTATTTCATAAAATAAATAATTTTATTTTGTATTTAATCGCTTTCGAAGAAGCTCACTACTTTCTGCCACTTTATCGATTATGTCGTCGCTATTTAGATTCATTAAAAGGTCTTTTCTACCGCAATTACCACGAAGGAATTCAAATTATCAGAAGATAAGGTGCTCCTCATGCGATTTTTAATTACTTTTAATGTAGAAAAAGATCTTTTACGAGCAACTTGGCTCAATGACAATGTCAACACAATTCTAATGCTAATCCAATTAAATTAAA
Organism: Schmidtea polychroa; assembly: GCA_959609185.1. Classification (NCBI taxonomy): domain Eukaryota; kingdom Metazoa; phylum Platyhelminthes; order Tricladida; family Dugesiidae; genus Schmidtea; species Schmidtea polychroa. Next base: position 49,863 of record CAUHTR010007723.1, read on the forward strand.
GGCATTGTTCAATAAATTAAGTTTATGAAGTATTTTGTAGCAAATAGCACAATTTTTTGCATGTAGAGCGTGTTTCACATGTTAGACACATTTTTTCTCTTCTTTCTCCAAAGTCAATTCGTCGTTATCCTCATTTAAATTATTTTCTTTGACTATTTTGTAATCTTCTAATTCAGAATTTTAAAATTTTTCTCAATGCATAGCTAAATTTCCTAGTTCAGTCCGCAAATTTTCAGCCGTAGCTGTTTCATCAAATTTTAACATGAGTTTGCTTAACTCCTCTAGTTCACCAGATTGATATTTATTATAACGTTTCTCAGGGAAATGTTTCGGATCTAGATACGACAAATCGGCGTACAATTGTCTATTTGCGAGAAAACGGTGTTCCATTCCCACTGAAACTGCTCTCGTCAGGCATCAATTTTCTTTTCTTGATTCTTTTGCACAATCAATAAACTCATTTGCAACTTTCAGTACTGCATCAAAATTTTTCACTAATTTTTTTTGTTGTATAAAGGTCTTTGTTTCCATATGTAATTGCGTAATTAAATTTGTTTTAATATGCTGAATTTGTGATTAAGATACAATTTAAAAAACGTGTGTTTTCATCTCGGTCAATAAAACTACACCATATGAAAAGCTTTTAAGATATCTAAACCTGATGTTTGTAGGTATTTGGAGAGAGATGTAGTTATTTCGAATATTCTTAAGAATTTTTTTGCTGTGATCTTTTTAAATTTCATGTTCATTTTTAAATTCAAAATAACGCATAATCATTTTATTTCTGAATAATAACAATTTTTCCGTGTCCATACCAGGAGATAATGTCATCATTGAACAACCTAATGGTCGCATCTCGGTTGATTGGGTAGAAAACTGCTTAATATCCGCAACAGAACGACTTATTATGTCGCAAGGCATTTCATATCCATGTTTATATCTAAATCGAGCTGCTTCCATTTGTGCACGACATACTTGAGATCGATAATCAGGGATCATACCAGTCATAACACCTCCAGTACTTTCAGTAATATTAAACAATCTTGTAGCTGAACTCTTCTCAATCATTTTATCTGGAACCTGTCTTTGTGTAGCTACTACATCACAATAATTGCATTGAATATCCACGGAAAGCAATCCACCACATAAATTTGATCTCATATTATTCTTTTCATAATTAATTGCCGCCATCTTTTCTAACTCTTTACCAAAATTCATGTTATCTGGAACCTGTCTTTGTGTAGCTACTACATCACAATAATTGCATTGAATATCCACGGAAAGCAATCCACCACATAAATTTGATCTCATATTATCTTTTTCATAATTAACTGCCGCCATCTTTACTAACTCTTTATAACATTCACGTTGAAAAACAAATCGAAATTCCATACCATTAACAGTGTTAAAATTTTAAGCCATATGTCCGCGCAAAGGCAAAAGTTTAAAAAAAATTTAACACCATTAATCATCGATCACCATTTCAAAAATCCATAAAAATTCTAACTCTAAAATACAAATTACAACCTAATTAAAATAAAATTGAAATACCTCTTGCTCGCGTCTGTGTGTGCACACAGCCAAAAACAAAGAAAAGAAAAGCGCACACAGACGCGAGATCAGATTAAAAATTTCCACATTCTCCATTTTACGCGTCTGTGTGCGCACACAACCAAAACAAAGAAAAAAGCGCACACAGACGCGAGACAACTAATAATTTACCAACTGGTTCATATCTACAAAATGATTCTAAATATACTTTTGCCTTTGCGCGGACATATGGCTTAAAATTTAAATTTTGTTGTATAGTTTCAAAAGTAATAATCAATGTTACATATAACTGCATTAATAGTTGAATCCAAGTTTGACAATGAACCGAAAATTTTTCAACTCTGTATCTTTAGACCACCAACGTTTTGCTACAACAGTTGAATCTTTTCCTATTTTTGTGCTCTTTAGTTTGTTCTTAGATATTCATACGTTGGTAGGATTCACGAAAAAATACTGCAACGTCATTTAGTAAGCGAAAGAATGATGCACTTTCAATTACAGCTTTAGTTGTATCTCCTAAATATAAATAGCACCAGACATGAATTCGCTCATGGGACTCTTTGGAAAGCCATGAAGAAAATCTATTATATTGACCATGCATATTTGCAGCCTCATCGGTTGAATTACCAATGCACTTTTTTATGTCTATATTTCAAGACTTTAAAACTGAATCCACTAAGGAAAATATATCCTTTCCGGCTGAAGATTTACACTATAACATTAGAAGTCTTTCATAATCAAGATCGTCTGTTACATTGATCTTTGCATGAAATGTTCTGTGTTGTATCCACTTGTTAAGAAAACATACCTGCTGTTTCTACTTCAATACTGATATTCCGTGTTATAAGTTCTCCGATTGCATGAATAATTTTATTAATGGTGGATTTCGAAAGAAACGTTAACAAATTCCTCTGCCTTTACCCTTTTGAGACTTGTGAAGTTTTTTACTATTTTCAATAAAATCTTTTAAATAGTCTTTCAAATTAATATTTCAAATTTATTTTATGATTAGTTTTAAAATTGTTTTTTATAGCTGAATAAAATGAATAAATATGGAGTGTATATTTATTCTTCCACGAAAAAGCAATAAATTAGATGTTTATAAAACAATTTTGCTGTGCCATTCATTGTATTATACAATTTGTATACTAACAATAAGTAGTTAAAGTTCGGAAATAGTAGTTGACGACTTTGATGTTTTCGACATTTTACTATATATTAAGTAAATAATAAACAAAACTGGCCGATTTCGTATCGTATGTATTAAATGTTCTTCAAAATGGTAATAAATCAGATTAGGAAAATAAGTAATTCCGGGAATGTTTTTTAATATGTAAAAAAAGTAAGTGACAGAAATATCTCGGAAGCACGCGGCTGAAAAGACTGTTATATTTGAATGTAACATTAGGTCTGTTGTTATATGGCTTGGTACAGTACTTGTATTTAACGGATTATATGTCCGAAAACTATGCAATGCATAAGATATGAACTTTGTTAGATTATATATAAATAGTATATTTTTCCTCGATGCAAACAGCCAGCGCTGCTGGATAAACGGCCTTTTGGTCAGACTGGCCCATCGGGCATTTGCACGTTCTGCCCTATGGCTAGCCCGGGCCTGCTTATTGCCTAGATAAAATAAATTTGATAAATAAAAATAAAAATATTTCTTAGTCCGTTAGAAAAATCAAAGATTTCATCGGTTAATATATTGACCAAAGATTGTTTAGCATCATGTTAGAAAAAAAAATTATCTAATAAAAAAGATAGATATTTTGTAAAAAATCTCATTACAAAAAATATAAACATTTCAAGCAAGTATTAATTATATTTGCTGGGGTTCAACAAGAGAGGTACAAAAATGAGGTGAAAATGAATAAAAACACCAAATTCACAATAAAAAATTAAAGTAAAAAATATTAATTAAAATAATCAAAAATTATAAATGAATATTTTCCGGGGGAAACTGGTATGTGCGGATGCTGAATAATGAGACGAGTTCAACTGTAATAAAATAAAATCAATGGGGGGTCCCTAGAAGGAATAAATTACAAAAAACAAAAACTAATTAAAAATTAATTAACTAATGGAGAACCCGAAACAATGGAAAACCCGAGCGATATGAGAGAACATGAATTATCAATCAAATTAGGAAAGGCAATTAAATCAGCCGACTAAAATTAAATTAGAGCGAGCCGTTAAAGGAGACGAGCTAATTCCTCAACGTAATTAGAGCGACAAAAGGAAGCCCGGGGGAAGTTGGATCTAGACTAATTTGACAAAGTAAAATCAATTACAAAATTGGTTTAAAAACAACCGGCAAGTAAACAAAATTGCCAGTTGGTCGAAGAAAAAGAAACGAGAAGTTTAGCGAGAGTAACAAAGAAAACTTTGAAGTTAATATCAATTGAATAATTTGAATCGAACGTACCAGAAAGGGACATCTACCGTTGGAAGATTTATCCCTGCGTAAGATGTGTAGTGAAAAGTGCAGACCAAAAAAGGTTGTATCAAGTGTGGTTGAATTAATAAAAAGTGTAACCAAAGTGTAACTGTATTAGTCTCAAATAAAGATTTTTGTGTTGGGTTGTTTATTTAATTTCGGAAGGAACACAAAGGAGTCAGACAGTAATACCGACTTGCACAAAATACTCAACATATTGCTTTACAACCATTCTTGTGAAATGGTTCAAAACACAAAACGCACGGCGGTACATTACATTTTTACATACATATACAATTCTTTTTGGATCTATCTGTGTTTTCACAATGGTTAATTTAGTGATGCTGGTCTAAACAAGAGGATTTCTATGTAATAACGCAAACTTCACGCAGTTAGAACAATAAATTAACCAAATAGCGTTCTCGAAAAAGTATTGAGGTATTAAAGTTGATGTTTATATGGGTGGTATTAATAATATAGATCTTAAAGTAACTGGTGAATATAAAAACCAATTTCAGCCTTTGTCCTATAAAGGGTTAAATTGCCTAATTATATATAGAATCAAAATTTATAAAGTTTATTATATTGGTCATACTGATTGTGATCTTTTAACATTTATGTAAAGTCTCAACTAAATTTTTCATTAAATCGATCATATGTCAATGAATTAATAGAAGATCTATCCATTAAATATTTAACACGTTCACGTCGGCTCCTTCCACCGGTGGGACGAATTTCATTGTATTATTAGACGTATTATTAGAAAATTTAACGTATATTCATCAAAAACATATTTTTAATTACAATTATAATTAATAACGTTTTATAAACATAACTTTTGTTCAATAACATAAACTGCGCCGCCAGATGATGCACAGCATGAAAATCGGTGCCGGCGTGAACGTGTTAAATAACGTTTTTACTTTGAAAATAGATGTAAATAAATATTTGAATTATGATATAAGCTATGTCTATATATACTATATATTAACGGTGGGCAAATGCGGCTCTTCGTTGAGTAAACTGCGGCTCTTTGATAATTGAATTTTTGATAATTGAATTTGAAAATTGAATTCGATTTTTTTTATTTTGAAATTTTTTCAACTGAATTTTTAAAAAAAAATTTTTTGTTGCAATTGTATTTTCATGGTTAGTTCATTTTTACCTGTGTCACAAAATAGGTGTAAACAGAATTAAAATTTATAGTGTCATTCGATGGCGGTATTTAGAATCAAAATTTAATATTTCCTTATTACATTCTACCTTGTTTGATTCTTTTTATAAGCAATATTTAAATAATACATGTCTCACTACACTATATACCAGGGGTGGGCAAGTGCGGCTCTTTGATGAGCCATGTGGCTCTCTAGGACCTCATGCGTGCCCACCCCTGCTATATATACTATTTTATAAGCACTCTTATATGCGAAATTCGAGTGTAAATTAATTAAAATTCGGAAAATAAATAAGAGTGCAAAAATTAATTAAAAATTTGAAAAATCGAAAATTTAAATTTAAACAATGGGTTGTATGAAGTTTTTAATTTATGAGTTAAGAATTATTTTAAAAAAATAAAATTTTACAAAAAATTATATCAAAATTTATTTAATTAAGGAAGTAAAATTAGGATATTCGAGAAAAAACTTTTATCGCCTCCCAGTCTAGAAATCGCTGATGTAGATCACTATATTTTTCTATTTAAGTATATATTTTTATAAAGTTTATATTTTAATTTATTATTTTTTTATTTATTTATTATTGTTTATTATTTATTATTATTATTTTATTATGAGATTTTTATTAAATACAATTTAAAAATCTAAGATTACTTTTATAATTTGTGTTAGGATGAAGGGGCGTTTATTCATGGTCTCTATCTTGAATGCGGTAGGTGGTCAGTTAAGGATCGCAGTTTAATGGAATCTTATTCAAAGGTCTTATATGATCTTCTACCGGTTATTAATATTTTGCCGACTTTAAAATCAGATATAAATTGGGAAAATTCCTATCACTGTCCAGGTATAATTAGGTAAACATATATATTTTTTATAGTAATTTAGTGTATAAAACGGCTGCTCGCCGTGGAGTCCTTTCAACAACTGGTCATTCGACTAACTATGTGTTTACAATCGCGCTCCCTTCCAGGCAGCTTGTCCAACATTGGATTAATAGAGGTTTGGCGGCTCTTTGTCAACTTAATGACTAAATAAGCGCCCCTAGAATCGCAATTACTCATATATATTTAAGAAACTTTTTGTATCTGTTATAAAATATATTTTTAAAATATGTATATTTATTTTTTTTCAAATGTTAAATAAATCGCTTATCAATGCCAATAATTTATCGAATTGTGGTTTTGTAACATTTTCAACTTTGATAAAATTTAGATAGGGAATTTTCAATTGTGGAATGGTTCTTTTCAATCTACTACACCGCGTTGCATTTTATAAAACAGTTTAATATAAAAAATAATCAATAAATTATATTATAAGTTACATACAAACATCACTAGCATATCGAGATAATAATAATAATAATTAATTAATTAATTAATAATAATAATNTCATTATTTTTTAAGTTACTTGGTTTTCCATCATCCAACATTATAATATTTTCTTTTCGTGAGTTCAATACAAGTTTAATATTAAATTGATCTAACATATTAATACCTCCTATTACACTTGGCGAAATTTCATTTACAATAAAGAAATCGACTTTATTCTCTTGATTTAAAATTTTTATTTTTAACGAAACATTTTCTAATATATCGAAAGAGCACTCATTTGCACATTTTATCAATAAGTTAGTGTTTTCAACTTTTAAATTTTCGAGGGTGTTTAGTACTTCTTTATTAATGACACTTATTTTGGCTCCCTTATCCAAAAGACAATTAAATTTCTTATTATTAATCAAGATATTAATACTGGGCCAACCTCCCATTTTATCGTATTTTATTACCCTATCATAATCCTTATTTAAAGTGCATACTTTATTATCAATACCTTTATCTATATTATCTATACATAACATCAAGCATACCACAATCATCATACGAAATATTGTCAAAAAATTCAATTTCATGCAAATAATTACAAACATTTTCATACATACAATCACTGCTCAAGATAAATTTAGTTTATCGCTCCAATCACTTACTACTGTGTTGGAGCTTTGGCATTTGGGTATTCGCTGTCAGTCATCAGATTCTCGTCGGCTCCTTGGTCTGCAATTGCTACCATATTCTGTTGATATCTGTAGCTTTGAGATTCTCTTAAATCGAAGCATTGGAATTTAAAATGGCCTGCCTTCTTTCAATGGAACATTTTATGTTCGGACATTGAGCCCTTATATATCCTACTTCTTTGCATCCCCGGCATTGTTTTTATCGTGGTTGTTTATATCTTCGATTTGACTGATTAAATGAATTTGAAAAATCCGATCTGTTTTGTGATGCTTGCATTGCTGGTCGACGAGGTAAACTCCTTTGATCTACAATTCTATTATTGTTTCTAAATGTTTCTCTGTGTGGAAGGCTGTTTTCTCAAAATCTTTGTTGTTGTTATTGTCGATATTGTTGAACTCCGATTTTGGACCACATTTGCATAACTCCTTTTGAATGGTTTCATAGTCGCACTCTTCAATTTTCATTTCTTTATTAATTTCTTCTATCTTCATAATGATATCTTTAATCTCCTTTACATTAGAAATATTTATCATCTTTTATTTCACTTTTTATGTCATTATTTTCTATTGCATTTTGCAATAAAAAGGCAGTTAATATATCTTTTGATAACTTGTGTCTTAAGACATTTTCTGTCAATCGATCAATGGTCCTAAAAAGTTTTGAATTGATTGGTTTTTTGTAATATTTCAGTTGATTCTTTACAGATCACCCAAGTTTGTTGCATTTTGTAGTATTTTTACATCTTACAACCGAGGCCATGAACTCATGCTATTTAAAATATCCGCCAGTTAAAAAATATGAATGCTAAATTTAGATAGAAGTAGAAAAGAACATCTGTGAAAATCAGCCAATCAAAATAATTGAATAAGCGAATTTGAATATGTATAAAATCAATAGATATTGAAAAAAATAATAGATACAAAATGATTTTTTTGATAGGCTATGAAAATAGTGAATTAGAAAAACTATTTTTCTGAATTAAATAATTAATTTACGATTTTGGTAAGAAAATCAAAGAAAACTTGCAACTTAATTGTAATATAATAAAATCTTTCAAAAATAAAACTGACTTTATCAAATGATCTTTCTTGTAATTCTTTAAATCGAGCTAATTTTTCCTTTGTAGCACTGCTTTGAGTAAGTCGAGTTAAATCATTATTATAACTATTTGATCCGTCATCAGACGTAATAATATTAGGATCTCTTGGTTTTGGTTCACTTTCGATTACTCCTGCAGTCACCCCTTGACGAGGTGGTGTAAAACGTTTTTGTTGTCTTACCACTGGTTCTTGTATGGGATTTTGCTCTTGGAGAAATTTTTCTTTAGCCGATTTGATTCCACCATAAAATACCCTTTTCTGATGTTTAACTTCAGTGCTTAATTGCTTATTAGTCTTGCTATCAAGTCTTTCTTTGATTTGATTTAATTTATTAGCTGATACTAAAATAATAATAATATTAAGAAAGTTATTATTCTAAATCGGATTAATATATGTTAAATTATAACTGAATCAATTAAAGTTAATAAAATATATTGTCTACTAACTAGATAAAGTTACAACATTTTAAAAACACTTTAGAACAGCGGTTTAAAAAATGGGGGATGTGCCCCTCAGGGGCGCAAAAAGTTTACTAAACATATTTTCACGGTTAAAGTACAAGAAATACACACAGGAATAATATAGAAAATTTATGAAAAGTGCACATTTTATTCTTGATACACCAAATATTTTGTGTGGGTTCTAAGGTTGCAGCTTATCCTCCTTTCGTAATAAATTACCTCCGTCCTCCAGGAAGGTAATGTTCTTTCAATGAACTGACAGACTAAGTTTTGTAAAATTTAATCAAATTCAAAGAAAATATTAAAATAAGTACACTCTACTAATATTATTAATAAGACAACAGTGGAAAGTTGCGTCAAAGTTAAGATAGATATACTTACAAAAAATGAAAATATATTTAATATGAATTTAAGTACTTATTCAATTAGTAATTTAGAATCAAATAATAAACATTAATATTTTTCCATAGGGAAGATATGGTTATCTAAAACTACATTGGATAATTCTGGTTACCTCCATGTTTTCTACGGTAAAATCAAAGTTTTGATTTTTTTTAGTCAAATGTATTTCAGTATTTCTTAAATACATTCGGAATACATATAAAAAAGTATTCAAACCGGAAGTCATCAAATATGCAAAAGAAAATGGGAATCGATTGTCGGTACATGAGTATAAAATCGACGAAACGAATATCCGGAGCTTGAGAAAAGATATTAGAAAATGTGTTTGGAGAGGAAGGAAACTGTTTTGGGGGCAACTCCAAATTCCATTGAAAGCATGGGTTTTGCAGTCAAGAGCCGATAACAGACATGCTGTTCGAAGCACCAAGAATGACGTAGGACCTCCCAGAGATAACTGGATTTAAAGTTAGAATCAATTCATGCTGCAAATTCAAGTTTCTAGTGATTGTCTATAATTACATACTTATAATAGCTGTTAGAGCTTTATTCTATTTAGTGAAATAGAAAAATTTCAATCTAATTTTGAATTAACATAAACCATTTCAAATGAAAACATGTCTATGCATAAGCCACACTACTTAGTATTTTAAAAATTCAACTTTTTTCTTATATAAGCCACGGCTCATTTTCACGAAAATACGGTATATTTATAATTCTTTATAGTATTTGGCAGATTATTTAGAACTATAAACAAATACCCATGAGTTTACCAAAAAATTCAAATGAAAAACTCTGGATCGAAAATTTGTGTTAAATAATTCAAAATATTGACATAGTCTGAAATGAAAGTAATACTAATTCATAAATGAAGAAAAGAATAAAGGATTGTGCAAATAGTTTACGGTTCCCTTTAATAAAACCATGGTTTGCAATTTTGATTATAAATATTAAATCATACCGTATCGATTAACCTTGTAAAAAATATGTATGGGAACGAAAATTTGATCCCACAAAATATAGTTTAATATGTTGATATACCTGTATTATACATATCTGCGCTTGTTCATGTAAGTGTTAATATTTATATGAACATACTCAAAAAAACACGGGTTACTGTTTGAGATTTTAGAAATGAACAATAGACATGTCGGATGAAAGGAAATTAATTGATAAATTCGCATGAAACTTGCAGGATATGAAATAGGATTCTAAAGGTCCTTTTCAAGATATTAAGAAAAACAGTTTGAATGCGTGTTTAAAAATAATCATTAAAATCGGTTCGAATTATCTGAGTAAAAATAACAAAACAAATATACCGTGTTTCTATTATTATAAGTCCGGATTTGTATTTATTATTTCCGAAATTTTTTCATTTAATAGGTCACCCAGCATTATTTTGAAAGCACTGATGTAACTTCTTTTTTGGTATTTTGAGGATATTGGAATTTTTTAAAGAGACAAAATAATGATGAATTTAATGTTTATTTTGTATACATCTCATATAAAGATGTTTATTTAAGCATTGTATGGAAATAGCAGTGAAATGGTTATAGGGCTTGTAATAATGGAAACACAATAAGAAATATGATTTTACCTACATGTACGATTCACATAGTCGTATTAATTTTTTATTAATACTATGTATAAATGTAGCAATTATCTATATATTATATAAATGATTCAAACTAACAACAAATTTATAAAGAATTCATTCGAATTATCGAAGTTTAAGTATATTAAAATTAAAGAATTTATAAATGTACTATATAAAGATACAAGATTCAGTTTAACCGCATAAAATTATTATTTAGAAATTTTTTTTCAATTTCGAAATAGCACAAGAAATAAAATAGAGCACTTATTTATGTATATTTTAATTGTTTTATTATTTTGGATATTATATAAGTATTATATAAATATTACCCTAAAATCGCACAGATAAGCCGCGAAAAAAGTCAATTTGTTTAGAAAAAATGTCAAGTGATTTAAAAAATATATATAAATGCGGTTTATCTGCGGGTGTGGCTTATTTGCGCGATTTTAGGGTAATTGAAATTGCTGTTTATTTTATATAGATTACTACCAGAGATAATAGAATCAACAAACAATAAATATAATAAATAAAAATATAATTTAAACATGCTGCATGCAATAGTTATATCCCAATTTACATAGATCGTAACTATTTTACATGTACTATTACTGAAATTACATTGTATATAGTGTATATACCCTCTGCCTCACCAGGTAACCCTTCACCAAAGATTATTAGATACCTGATCGAACGGGTTTCAATGTTTTGCGTTTAGCGTGTACTAAGCAATATGGCTTACGACGATGAATGATGCAATTGTTAAAACTATTGAAACACAAATATTAAATAAAAATTAATTTAGGATTATTTGTGTTTTAGTTTGTTCGTTAAATATCGATTTTTACCTCAAATGAGTATCACATGTTCTACACAGGAAACACATTTTATGAAATATAATGTTATTGATACTGATTCTTTCCATAAAATAGGCGGGTTTGAAGCAAACATTGCAAAGCGGTTTTAAAGGATTTTCACTCTGAAGAAATTTTGAAAAATAATTTTAATATTACTTTGAAAATAAAGATTAATTTGATTGCAATATTTTATTAATATTATTCAAATAATTAGAACAGTTTTTCACAAACGTTTTAGTCTCACAACGTGCAAAACATAAAAAAATAAAATGAATGCTTAGCGAACCACCCTCTGAAAAATTATGTTGCAAATGCGAAGTTACCAGTTTAGACTTACAATTAACTTACAGAACTATCAGCTGATTAAATTATTACAACTTCAGTTTACATTGCAATATCTAGGTAAGTTTTGGCTTTTCCGTGGAAGTGAATACGAAAATTTATTCACAGAAACCTTGAAAATATTAATCCATTTCGTCATGTTTTACCTGTGTCAAAAAGAATTTTCCTCTATGGTAGTATTGAAAAGTAAATATAGGAATCGTCTCATGTCGCTTGAAAGCAACTTGCTTCTGTGTTTCTAATATTGAGTCACATGATGAGAAACATTTAATATAAATATCCTCTTGGAAATCTGTATTCATTTTCTCAAAAAATCTTTTCTATATTTTTATTTCACATGTCACTACGACCAAAAGTTTGAGAATCATTGAATCAGAATTTCAAAATACTGAAAAATGTTGATTGTAGTAAAATAATTTGGGTTATTTGTACCATAAACCAATAATTAAAGAAAATAAATTAACCCTTTCAATTCTACGGGGATATAAACGTCCCAGAGAATGTTTATGAAGTTCTAATTTGTAATGTTTACGTTTATAATACACTGGTATGTTGTTTATTAGTAGTTTTGAATTTAATCTATGTATAAAACCATTAATTTAGCATGTACGTATTTTTATCATTTACATATTGTGGTGTAATTGTATTGGGATATTTGATTTCTCTATCTACTTTATTATGTAATGCTAACCATTATAATTAATGTGAACGTATGGCTACATGTTTGGTTATTTTGATTGTCTTTAGAGTATGTAATTGCTTATTATTTATTCCAATGATGCATGAGTTGTAGATACGGTCGGCTTTTCCTAATCAGATTTTTCACGCATTGTTATTTAATCTTATTAACTAACGATAATATTGACTAACGATAATGAAGTTACTGATAATTTTTCTTAAATAATTTTCTTTGTAAAATAATTTTATCTTACTGATGTAATAGTAAGTTACAAAATAAGGTACATGAGAATGAAGAAATTAGAATAAAAATCAACCATGAATTTTAGGAAACTGTATCTAACATGAAAAAATGTTAATTGGACGTTTTTATTTGTCAATGTTAAGCGAAACTAAGCTTTTATTCAAAGAAGAACGCAAACACCAGTATAACGTGATTTTTGTTATTATTGGCATAAGCCAGGCGTGGCAGGTACTTCGGTTGACCATAAATCAGAATGAAAATATAAGATTATATTGTGTTTATATTGTATTGCGACCTTGGAACCACTTCTTTGTTGATATTTGAATATGGAAATATACATATAATGCCGATAAAAATATTTTTGTAATGTTATTCCATTGATATATACGTTACGGCAATATGATTAAATGCTACTATACTTAATGCTCGATTAATATAGATATATATTATTGATTAAAAGTGTAATCTTCAAGCTCTCTTTTAAAAGTGTAAAATCAATATTAATTTATTTTTAGAAAATTGATCGACTATTAATATTTATCACCTGTAGATGTCTGCGGCGTCTTCTTGAAACAATATCACTACGCGCTATTGTCAATTCAGGACTCGATACCCATGATCTTTCACGATGAGGAAGGTGGACGCTGTTACATTCGTATCTCAAATACGAAGTATTATCACTGCCACTCAATGATGACTCTTTAATTAGATTCCATAATTTAATCACAAATGTAAAATATTTAAACAAAATGCATTATCAACAAATACGAATAATAAACATTCCACGATAAATAATTCGACATGCGATTAATATACTTAGTTATTGACTTACCAGTTTCTGATGAATCTTCAGCAGAATTTTCCTGAAATTATTCAATATTGATCATTTGTAAAATCATTGGAACTGAATTTAACATTGATTTTACAAAAACTAATAAATCTTATTTGAATTGTCATACTATTTCGTTATTTTAGAAAATAGGAAACTTCCTAAATCTGTGATAGAAACTATTGATACATATTTGCAATGCCGTAAATAGGCAGATGGGTCAGTACATTATACCCAGATTGAAAGGAGCGTTGAAATGTTAGTGACTACCTGCAATAAAATTGCAATTTTACAAGATATTTTACAGACTCTTCATACAGTGGATTAATTGAATCATATCCAAATATTAATCCTGCTCTCTAACTTTCTATTTCTACTGCCTCACTAAGGAAGTTTTAAAAAGTTTAATTAATCAAGAACTATTTAAGATCTTGTTAAGAGAGATTATCAATCTTGATATAATTTATATCTTCCCAAAAGTACCGCTAGCGTCGTATAATTTCTTCATTTAAAAAATGGAGTCGAGATCGGAAAGGTTTGCGCACAACTGATCTAAATTATTTAGTATGATTTAAAATTCTGGCCTCTTGAAACACCAGATACCTTTTACTGTAGGCACGAGGGACGGTCGGCTTCATAGGCGGCCCAATATGGAATTGACAGGAGGCGGTAATAAATTGGAATAACACCAAAAGTATTATTAATACATAACAATTATAAACTTGAAAAAATATGAAAACAAATAGGTAGAAATATAATTTTTTAACTTGGCAAAATATTTTTAAAAAAAAGTTAAAGTTGTCATCAAATAAAATTAACATGAGTTTTTTAAAAAGTTGACGATTTGATACATAATAAAAATTAATAAAATAATAAATACCTCAACCAATTATATCTATCTATAATTTCCAAATTTATTTTTATTTAACTTTAACAGCTCATAATATTTTTTAACAAATTTGGCTACTTTATGAAAATAACATGACATCACCAAGGATTTGGACTGAAATAAGAATGATCAAACAATCTGCAGAAAGTATGGCCAGAAAAGTTTATCCTTGAGTTTTATTAATAATTAAAAAATTTTTTGTTAAAATATTATTTAAAAAGTTTTAATCTGTTTCGATATATAAAAAAGTATAAATTCATATTTTTGGAAATGAACCTCTCTTTTAACCCAGGTGAATGGGAGAGGGAAAAGAGAATAGACTCAGGACGCCAACTTGCCTTGAATTTGGTCTGGAGGACATCATTAAGTTACTTACAAATAAATAGCTAAAAGTAATATTGCTTGGAATAGGGCATATTATTATTCTTATGTACTAAACAAGTAAAGGAAAAATTTGTTGCAAATTTTCACATAATAAATATTTGGCAGCAAATGCCTATCTTATCATTTATTATTATATAATTTTAAAAAAGAGTTTGATAAATTCTAACAACATCTGATTGGACTTTAATTCTTGGTAACGGCCGATTCTTCATCTCATTGAATAACTGATTAGTTACTCCAATATCGGTTAAATCGTAATCAAGACCGCTGACTTGAGTATTTATTGTCGAATATATAGTCGAAGTAGCAGAATCTATTTCATTCGGCTTATGCTGCTCTTGAAGGTCGGTTAGACCTTTTAAACTTTCTGCAATAATATCATTGTCAACGCAAACACAATTTTCCCTTTTGAAATTAAATAACTCATTTGTACTGACAATGCATTTCGAAGCAATTTGGTCCAACAAAACCCTGTCACTTGTGTTGATATTTGTAGAAGGTGTCTCGTTTAGAAATTCACTGTAAATTGGGATAGAATCGCGAGTAATTATAAAATTTTGGAAATCAATTTCAGCTGGAATGGAATCGTCCTTCAAGAACCTGTCCAGATTATATTGATCTAATAAGAAACCGGATTTTTTATTTTTATTTTCACTAATAATTGGTGAATTTCCTGAGTTGTTATAGTTTTCAGAATTTGTCGATGATAAATTTTTCTCCAATTTTGTATGGAATAAAGAATCGCTGGAATGATTGATGAAATTATCGGAACTGTTGTTGATATTTTTTTTGGCATTCGCATCGTATTGACTATTACCGCTGGCATTGAATTGATCACTTTGATTGGAATTGTAGAATCGATCATCACTTAGATTTTCTAGTTGATTTGGATCCTGGAAGAAATGTTGATTATCAGATATAATATTAGGAATGTCATTTTCCATAGTGTTCAAATGTCTCGAGTCACTAATTACTGAACTGTCCTCTAAATTATCAGTATTTTTATATGTTTCTCCATTGCTGTTATTTGGAATAGAAGGTGATTCATAATATTGACCTAAACCATATTTATCAATCACCGTGTTCCTCTTATGATCTTCGGAAGTTTTAT
The DNA here is from genome assembly GCA_959609185.1 of Schmidtea polychroa. Classification (NCBI taxonomy): domain Eukaryota; kingdom Metazoa; phylum Platyhelminthes; order Tricladida; family Dugesiidae; genus Schmidtea; species Schmidtea polychroa. The sequence goes on from CAUHTR010007723.1 coordinate 65,930, forward strand.
CTCTTTCCGAAATTGTACTAAGCGATTGATATATTTATTCGGTGTTTCAGCATTTTGTAGGGAATAGTCATCCTCAGTCGGTGATTGAAATTTGTAGGTTTTTGATTCTGTTCCTGTTGATAACTCTTCTGACATGCTGTTGTAACTTTTTTCACATTCGGTCAGACTATCAGTTCTTTCAGTTCCAGCTTTGTCAAAATTTGCATCATTTGGAAACTATTGCATGGCGTCTATTGCCATCTAAGCTGTCTTGACTAAACGAATTGCATTGTTTAATTGGGGAACAAGACTTACTAGGGCTGTCATCGAGGTCAGTTACCTCAATTTTATCTTCATTATTATTGGAATAATAATTGTTTCTAGCGGCTCTCTCTAAACTTCCTGTTTGAATTTTAGCAGCCAATGACGATTCATTATAAAGACTTTGAGCCATTTTATTGTTATAGTCATTATAAAATTGATTTGGTATAGGTTTTGGATAAAAATAACTTGTTGACATTGCTTTGGAACGCAAAAATCAAATTCATCTTGAAGGTCTAGTTTATGCGAACTCCTATAAAATCCCAATTCTGGGGAGTATTCAACATGATCTATAAAAGATTAGATACCGATCTGTCTGGAGATTTTTTATTCAAGTTATTTTTATAAAATTCATCCTTTGAATGATTATTGGGAATATCTTTGAGATTTCTCAATGCCAAATTCGGTACTGATCCTCCAATGTTGGATATTTTCATTGATAAATTCTTAGGTCTGGAATTTCTTTCTTTATTTCGATTTTTATCATTACAATCTTTCTTGATTGCGGAGTCTTGTATTGTTGTCGAATTTCAAGAAATCGCTGAAGATTTAAGTTGCTTTTATCGTGAATATTTGGATATTTGCTTGGAGGATAAAATGGTTTCTCAGGAACGAAATTTGTATATGTTTTTGACTTTGATTTAACAGACATTTGATCAAGAGATTTAGCTACTGCTGATGTTCGGTCAAGTGAACGTGTCTTATAATTCTGATCCAAATGTTCAAATAGAGTCCTGTTTCTTTCTAAAGAATCCGGAGAATAATACTGTGGCAACGGAGTAGCTCTAAATGAGTTATAATCTGAAAGTCCCATATCACAGTTGTGTTTTGGAATTGAAAGCATTTGATCAGATGAAGAAATACAAACCATAATATTCGGTGTACTAGTACTGAATCGCTTACTAGATTTCATGGTTAATGATGCCTTTGGGCATCGACTCTTAGATAGTTTTTTACATTCCTTAACACTTTGCGGTCGGTTTGAAACTAGATGATGTTTTGTGACTGGCAATTCCAGGAGGGAAAAAAGGTACATGATTTGACAACGATAATGAATTGAGAGACATTATTGAATTACGTCCAAATAAAATTTAAAACACTATATATTAAGAAATTCACTTTTTTTGTGGGTAATATTTTGAATTATAGCACTGTGGCACACATGTTGTTGCTATTGATTTTCTCAAACAAATTATTCTTTATTTTTTTACACGCATACACTTCAAGAAAACCTATTTTTTCAATAATATTAAAATCCGGTTTAGCAGTATTCTGAATAATCATATGAATAATTTTGAATATATGGTCATATAATATGTAAATAAGAAACATATTATACTATTGTGCATACCAGTGTTTTTCAAGTTTTTCTGTTTGATTGACTGGTGGAAAAATTTACTATGGTACCAGGGACTTGTGCTAGTTTCATTAATTATATTGCTTTTTATATGACTTTAAATCTATCATGAAATTTATATTAATTCATGCTTGGGAAATTTTATATCATTTTTTACCCAGTTTCTTGATCCAATGTAGGTCTCACGGATCATCACATTAGAAAGCACTGATGCAAACCGTGAATTCATCATTAAAAGATGTATGAAAATTATAAAGTGTCGGATCGTTTTGTCAGAAAATATAATTAATGCCAATCATATAAGTTTAAAGGTCATTAAATAGAATGTGATCGTTCAAATTTAAGAAAAGTCAATGAAGATGAAACGGATTTATTTGTTTATTCAGTTTATTATGATTTTAATAATAGCAAATGCATATTTAAGTATTTTCTAGAAACTTAAAATATGTTAACTAATAATTTAACAAACCCCTTGGCTACTGGAAATGCCATTTGGAGTTTTTACTTTGTTTAGCATAAAAAACAATCTTTTTATATTATATACATTTTCTAAAATGACCAGAAAAAGATTTCTCCAAGTGACAGAGATACCAGAAATTATATATAATTCTGCAACATATATTATTATATACTATAGAGACTTTGATTACCATATATAAAATGAAAATTATGAAATAATTTCGTTTATCTACATTTTGTTCATACTACAGCTCAATGTTTTATATGTAAAACAAAACATTGAAATACAGTCTTAAAAAATGAAAATAAACAAAACAGTGAAGAATATAAAATATTACTTAGTACGAAATAAATTTAAATAGGTCATTTTCAAAATATTTGATTTTTTCCTTATTTAAATTTTTTATTTCATTTAAAATTTTATTTACTTTTGTAGCGCGTCCCTCTAAAGCAGTAGTTCTTAACCGTAGCTCCGCGAGCTTGTAGTCCGTGAAATTATGAAAGCCGAAATTTATTGTTGGCTTATCTACTATATGTGATTTGAGTTGCACAAATAATGACTAGAAGGCAGCACCTTTGCAAAGTGAAGTCATGTGCTAACCTGCAACGGCTCTCAAGTACCCGATCGAGAGTCATCACTCGATCACTAGGCACATCCAAGATGCCTCTTGTGTTTATTTCGCTAATAGACATACCTTCTGATTAAGTAATCTTTTATGTGTTTCTATTTGGATTGTGTTGTGTATGCTATTCTTAACATAAGTGGTTCATCTTTTTCAGATTTTACATAAATATCGGGAAGCACACTTTTTATTAGTTGCTTGTTCAATGCTTTAAACGAAGAATTGAGAGTAGCTATATCAACGAGCGGAATAGGCACTACATACAAACCACAGATTTTATTAGAAATGAAATAACTTAATATCCCTGAAATCTGCAAAAGCCGACAAGCTCAGTTTATCACATTTATTGATTTTCACCTGAAGTAAATTTCATTCGAGTAGAAAGGTTGAGAATCACCGCTCTATAGTTTAGACTATTCTAGTAACTATAACAAAACTTTTCTACTTACTTACATAAACAATCCTTTATTTAAAAGTAAATATATAAGATAAAAGTAAAAAAAATATTTCATATGCAGCATGAATTGTGTAGCTTGAATTAATTTTTACAAACTTTAGTTACATTAATAATAATTTGCTGAAAGGGGTACTGTGAACTGTTAATGTACAATATCGTATCAAAAATTAGAATATTACAGTATTTTTACGACAATACAGCGAAAGCCCATCAAAACCGATTGTTGCTGCCGTTCGTGTAAAAGTGACTGATTACAGACGCACTCATGAATATGATGTCATTTATAAAAAGAAATAAAAATTGTTTTTGTATTTTGTGTTCTTAATCAACGACCATAATAGGCACTACATACAAACATACAAATCATAAATCTGATTCGAAATTAAATGATCAGCAAGAGACATGTCGATAATTAAAATCAATTTGGAATTTTTTGCAGCAATGTGAACTAAAACACTCGTTCAGACTAGATCTAGATATTTGCTCGGTTTTAAATTCGCATAACAAAAGCCGGGCAATCTGGCATAAAAAACATGAATATTCAAAACAAAATTAAAATAAACGGGCACAACATATAAAGAAATCTACGAGCGCTATTGAAATTGTAAAAATAACTATTATTCACAGCAGACTATAATACCGCGTATGATGGGTGCACGATAAGCAAAATAGTATATACCGCGATTGTCGCGAAAATATGGCAATTTATTATTCGCATTGTTTACTTATAATTGAGATAATCACATATTTGATTAATCTAGACAAATTTTCATAACAACTACAATCCAGTTCTAATGTTAACAAAAATAATAATAAATTTCGATATAATTTGGAATGGTACATACTAAAGTTTTGACATAGACCCGAGATTAATTATACTGCAAGAATGAATCCTTTACGACATCACAAAAGGTATACCACCCACCATATGGTCATTCATTAATCATATAATATTCATTTAAAGAGATGGATTTGTACTCAGAGAACGAATTAAAAAAACTTTAATTTTTAATAGATGAGAAATTATTAAGCAACTGGTAATATGCAACTTTGAATTATTTTATGAAGTTTCAAAAATTAAATTATTTTTCATACCAATTCAAATTTTAGAATTTTAAATTTGAGTCACTGGCAATAATTTTAGTATTGTGTTTTGAAATCTTTACCGTAACATAAAAATAATTGCATTTAACAGCAGCGCCAATAAGGTCGATCAAAAAAAAAATTAATTTAAATAACATTTAATTTTAGAAATAATTAATCGAGGAAACATGTCAACTTAAAAAATGCGTTCAGAATTTATATTCTTGTTTCACCTCAACATATTTACTGGATCAGCATTTTTACAGATGAATATACATAATTTCCAAATTCAATCTGCTATAAGCAGAAAATGTATACACTGCCCGATGAATACATTCACTCTTAGTCACAATCACGAGACAAAAGTGATATAAACATGAAGTCAAAGTTACGATATACTATTACGGAAGACTATTTGGTATCATATCTATCAGATGAGTAAGAAATTACATCCAAATTATAAAATTTAGGGCGAATTTTAATATGGAGTGAGCAAGAGCTCAGTTGTATCAGAAAATTGAAAATAAATAAAACAGGCATCGACCATGAAATAAATATTTGACTTGACAATCATTACTATAGATAAATACCATATCTCATTAAAATCCTTATTTAAACCTATTTTCAAAAAGTTATTTAAATTTTTTAATGTGTGAATCAATTCGTTGAGATAAAGTCGATCTAATCAAAAATTTAGTTCACATGCCTGAATTCATTTAATTTCACCAAATCTTTGGATGTTTTACGCAAATTTATGAATTTTAAAAAAGTGCATAGGAAAAATTTCAACTTTTCAATTGAGATAAAAACCATTACTCAAAATTTTCGAACTAATATTTAAAATATTGAAAAGAAAAGGGAAGAAAAACCCATGAATTTTCTTAAGAAAATGATTACAAATTATATATTGGATAATAAGAGTTCGCAATGTTTACAATTAATAATATTTAAAAGTGAACAAAATATTTTTAATACACACAATAATATAAACAAAATTATTGATTTATACCTACACATTACTTAATATATGACAGCAAATAATAATAATAATATTTTATTTAAATCCTAAAAATTTCAAGAAAATTCAAATAAAAAAAAAAGAAAAAATTTTAATAAAAATATTCACCTAGAATTATTAAATTTTTTTGCACGAAATAGATCGTACTAATGGCGCCTTGGTGGATTGAAAAATAGGTTCATGTGGCCTCTTAACCTCTTAAATACCGGATCTATTCAAAATGAATGCCTACGTCAAGAGATTTCTATAAGGCAAATATATTCACTATGAGGCGTTAATTTTGAAACTGGGATAAGTTCATTTAGGCGTCGACAAATTTTTATTTTCTTCAAACATATTCAAAAAATATTAATGGATAATTTACAATATTTCAAACTACAAGGATTGACTACTCGTGCTTATATATCTCATAACAAAAAATGGACTGTCCAAATCTTCAAAATAAATTTAGATAATCATGATTAAGGCTAGATCTGATTTCATAACATGTTTTAAAATAGAATGTCTTTCAATATAAATTTTTAAATACTGAAATTTATTATTTAAATTACATCTACTGCAAAATTTAAATATCTTTAACCTAAATTATTAACAAATTTCTATAAAAAATTCATCAGTTTTATCGGTTTATGATATCTATTATCAAATAATATTATATTTTTAAAGGAATACAAATTTCCTGTCTTTCTCAAGTGTTAAATATTAAAAAACTGTCCTACCTAAAATGCATGCTCTTTCCTTTCAAAAAAGACATTAATTGCAAGAATAAACAATTTCCAATTAATGGAGGCAATCAAAAACTTTACTTTATTTAAATTTGACTTATCTTTCCATTAATTTCCATTATTCATTACATAAAAAGTGATTTACTCTTTAAATTATTATTACAATAATTCAGGAGAACTGACATTAGTCAAAAGACAATTAATCTAGTATAGATGTTAGAAAAAAATAAGCCTTATTTTTTGAAATCTTTATTTATATATTTCATACGTCACCCTAAAAATATATAATATATTTACAAAGTGACATATTTCAAGCTTTAGTCAATCCTTTAGTTACTAATTTTGTTACTAATTTTAAATATGAAAATCCATTCTAATATTATAATAAAAAAATTTTAAAACAATTGAACAATAAAATAAACTCTGTAAATAAAAAAAATCATACCATGTTGTGATTTGAATCTCCATTGGAAACGCATTCTTGACTTGAAGACATTTTGCAGAATCAGTTAGTTAAAATACAGTTACAAAATTAGACAAAATACTGAAGAATTGATTATGCATCATCTTTTTATTGATAAAGAAAACGTATTGACAAGTTGTGCGCACACATACACGGTATGCAATTGGGCAAATACAAATTCAAAGAAGATACACGATTGGTGTCCAACAACCGGTGTAACGGTGTGTTGTAATCAGTATTGATTCGAATGCAAAATCAGATTAGTCAATTACTGGGAAATTATCCGCGTTCCATGTAAATAATTTTTGGTTTGTTTGTGTTTAATTGATGAATTCAACAACAGTTTATTTTGGAAAATTATGTGAAATAATCATTTTTGTTTAACATGGAGATTTAATATATTTTTAAAAATAGATTACATTGGGAATTTAATTTTTATACATAAATATAATTTATTAAAGCATTCTTGAAGTATTAATAAAGTTATTAACACATTTGCTGTCATCTAAAATTGTTTGATTTTGTATTGCTGTTTTTATTTCCTTTATGAACAAAGTTGTAGATAAAATTTGAATTTTTTAATAGATTTTGTCTACTGTATTCTTTTCAAGCTTTCCGCAATCCTTACGGTGTGTGCATAGTCAAACCAGTCTATTCAGTGTGAATATTTGCCGTTAAAAAATATATATAAAATACTATGCCAGAGGTGGCCAAACCGCGGCTCTTCAACATGTTTCATGCGGCTCCTTAGAGCCTCAGAAAATTAATCGGTTTTTAAAATTTAATTTTTTTCTGAAATTAAGAACTTCGTTTATGAATAACGAAAAACGTTTTTATTATATTTTTAACATAAATTGACTTTCCATGTCAATTTTAATCTTTCAAAAATAAGTTATGCAAACCACTAATAAAACTTAATTTGAATAATTATAATCAAAATTGAATAAAATACTTAATAACAAATATCTATTTCAAACACATATTTGAATACAAATCGTGTTTGAAACGGAAATATAGTTAAAGGCTGTAAATATAACCATATATATAAAACGGACTTTAGGCCCATGCATAAGCAACTTGACGTAATGCGTCGGAACATAACACGCAAACATAGCATCAAGTTGAGTCAAATTCAAACACGTCCTAACATAAGCTAAACAATTAAAGAGAAGTCACTTAACACCAAAAAAGATAAACCCGAAAGTAAAACTAATATGAAACAAAAACAAGAAGTATCACGTGAATTAATGGCGATAAGGAGAGGTATGAATGGAAATTAGAATGATGTCCACAAAATAACATCAAAAAATGAATTAGAGATAAAAATTGCAATAGGAATAGATAGAAAACTAGAATATTCCGTAAAAATAGCGAACTCCATCATGGCCGCCAAGTAATTTAGCAAAATAAACATGTAATAATTAAATTTAACAAAAAGCAAAAAGAAATAACATAAGAATTACAAGAAAATGAGAATTATATATTAAAATATTTAAAACAACATAGAATATTCTGGAAAACGATCATACCCATCACGGCAGGAAATTTAATTAAAAATAATTGAAATATAAAATTCAGAAAATAAAATTAATCATAATTTATAAAAAACCCCTCCGTTCTGGGTGAAACCACCTTACTAATTAGACTTAGAACGCATGTGATTCCATTTACATATTAATAAAATTTTCATTTTTCTTAGTTTAATGTGAATGAGTGTGGTGATTCTGAATGTGTAGAGAGTGATGAAAGGCTATGCAAATTATTGCCTATAAAATCAACTACAAATTGTAAATTCCAATGTTCAACTACGTAAATTATCCTAGAGTATCTTATAATAAATACACAACATGTTAGCTAACTATCATTTCTTTTTTCGTTCCAGAATATTAATTTGATAAATTCTTCTAATTAAATTACAGAGATCTTGTTTTAACCTAGATTAGTTGATTCAATAGATGAATATATATAATTCATTTTTCGACATATGAACAGCGATAAACAATCTTTCTATAAAAACACACGAGTCTCGTATTCACGACAAAGTTGATTAACAAATGAATTGATTCTATTTCTTATTAATTGGCTAAAATTACGACATGAGCAATAATGAGTACAGCTCAAAAAAAATTACAGCTCAGGCAACCAAGGGTTCGGAAGCATCAGGACTTGATCGTCGGGCACATGCCTTCTATTGGCAGCCTGTGAAATCATTGGAATGCTCAACGATTATAGTGTATAGAGGCACGCTAACTTCTCGCGAGTATTCACCATACGACACATTACCAACCTTGATCACTCAACGGGTGTTGGATGGTCAAATAAATCATTGCATCTTGAATTGCATCGAAAACGACACGAACGGGTAATATGAAGATTATCTGCAACCCACCAGAATGATAGGTAAGGAGGCGCTACACATTATTCCACAATTTAATAATTAGTTTACATACATACCTGAGAAATGTGACAAAATTCAGATAGGTAGTACTTGCACATTAGTAAACATACATTTCCCCATTTTCATTACCTTCTGTGTCATTTGTATGAAATTATAATATGATTAAAATATCATTTATTATATAGATCTGGAGTTAATTTTTTAGCTTTTTACCCGGCTTTACCTGGGACAAATTCAACCTCTTTCATTATTCAATTTAATTAATTTTATTGGTGTATTTTATTCAAATTTATTTCGATACTTGAAATTATACACTATTTTTAGTCTCCAAATAACATCAAAGAACACGTTTGGAGTCAGAATGTGAATCGATAAAACTTTTCATTATACTAAAAAATATAACCCAACAAATTAAATGGCTAAAATGCGAAAAGGAAGTTATTAATAAAGGTAAAAAGAATACAAAAGAAAAAAAATCAAATTTAAATAAATCCATCCTCCTTTGAGCTGACTATTTTGATCTATCAAATTTAAGTAACATTCGATGGATCAAACATTTTTATTTTTGTATATAGACACCTTTGAGATGGCTGCAATGGAGCCAGCTAATCACGAGCCATTTTTGTATTCAACTTCGTATTTGTAGAATTATTTTCTAATTTTCACCATAAATAAGATGAAAACTATTAATTTTAAATCCTTTATATTAACTTCACTGGTGTTGAATGAATGTGGTCTGCAAATATTGCAAGGACTAATAAACACTTGCAGTCATCCAATTGAGCTTAAAGTTTGTGAAAAGACTCATTGTTAGTGACAATGTGTTTTATTAAGTTTTGGAGCCACACATACACACACAGACACGTCGAAGTTGTATTAACGTTATAAATTCAAATTTAAAGGCTTTTTGAATTTTGAAAAAAAATTTGAAAATTATTGGTACTTCTGTGTTATCTTACCCCCAAAAATTAAATTATAAAGTACAATTAAAATAACAATATAAAAAATGAGAGAATACATTATTGATGATGTTATTGAACATTATTGAACATGAATTTATTAAGGCTATCTGTGATTTATGTGATTAAGTGATTATGTGAGTTTATGTGGCGAAAACGTGTTCTAAGCAACAGTGCCGATGTGTTCGACACTATTCTCAACTACATTGTGGTTTTCTGGCCACCTGGATGACCATTTACAAACTCTTTACAAACATTTGCTGAGTTTGTAACTGTGATTTAGAAAATAAATATAATAATTATGTGTGTTCTTTTTTAATTTAATTTTTGGGGGTAAGATAACACGGAAGTACCAAATTATTAGAAGCAGTTAAAAAGATTTATACTAAAAACTGTTTTTGTGGGTTGATTTTTCAAATACCAAAATAATAACATAAAATATCCCAAGCTAACAAATTAAAACACCATAAAAATAAAAGAGATTCAATGGGATAAATGTTATCGTCAATCATCGATATTAAACCATTCTTAATTTCATATAGAACAAAGACAATGATGTAACAATATTATGACTTATTAATTTTTAATAATTACACTCAATAAATTTGTTGTTTGTTGTTGATTGAATGTATATAAAAGGGATTGCCGCTTAATCATCAAATACCTATCAACCGTCGATTCGCAGCTCTAATCTGACCGGTCCGCGAAAACCTTAAAAACATAAGTTGAGAAAAAGGAAAACTGAACGTGTTTGTGTGATTGGCGGAAAATAAATAAATACTGATAAATAAATAATAAATATTTATTGGTCAATGTAATTTAGTTTTTCTACAACAAAAAATTTTTTTCAAATAAAAAACGATAAAAAGCAGATATTTTACGATCTGCGATGAGTTTTGGTTTGGGAAAATCTGTCATATAACATTCTTACCAAATTATTATAATTATATTAATTATTAATTTTTTATTAATACATATTTGTCATTACATTAATTTATTTGGCAAGCTAAAATATCGTAGATTGCAGGCCGAATCTATTATTTGCAATAAATGTGAAATACTAAGACGAATTAGACGAAAAATTAAATTTAGTAAATTGAAAATTTTGAAAAATAGTTATTAAATAGATTTTCATCGAACATTTCTTTATTTAATTTTTCTAAATTTGAATTTTTGAAATATAAAATATTTAATAGAAATAGCAATATCAAAAATGGTCAAAATATCAACAAAATATATTAATAAATAAAGATATTAACATGTATAACATATGCTTAAAAGTTTTGATACCGGATTCTTTTTTTGGTTTCTCACTGTAATATTCCAATTTAAAATTCTCTCAACGGATCCTTATAAATGTCAGTTTTTTTATTTTAGACAACATTTAACTTTAAAACTGATTGTTCAAAGATTTTAACGAGTATCTCTATTAAATATAAATTTTCTCAAACTTTATTTGTAATTTAATGATTTTCTTTATATTGGAGTTTATAAGTGGTAACTTAATAGATCTTAATTATTGTCCGTTGAGAGTATCAAAATCTTTATCAATATACGCGAGGAGGAGTAGTAAGAATTATTTACAAAGCTAAACAATCATTTTACAGTTTTTACTTGTTCTAATTTTGCATGTGATTTATTCTCAGAGTTATTTGGGTTTATGAGATTTCATTAGCTTTTCATTGGTTAATTTCAAATCTCCCGCAAAATATTTAAAATGTCATTATATAATTACAACATAATATCATTGTTATTCTTAGTCAACTGGTTTTTCATATAATTTTATTGAATAATTTGTATAAAGTTTAGATTTTTGAAAGATTTATCACAAAATTTTACTTCAAAGAAAATCAAGATAATCTTTCCTACACAAAAAATGATTTAGAATTTGATTAGGTAATAAAATTGAATTTTTTTTCTTCAAAAATACTTGTTTTGATAAATTATTATTCAATATTAAATATATTAATTTTATTATAAACGAGTATTAGAGAGATGATTAATATAAAATTAAATAAAGTTATTTCAAGACATCCAATAATATTATATTCATAAAATATCTTTGATACTAATTTTAGAGCCACATTTTATAATAAATAATGAAAAACGGATTATTGAATAGTGGAACATCTGTCTTATATGACAATGAATTTCTCAGTTTTATTATGGATTCAATTATTATGTTTTTCACATTGTTTTTGTTTCGATTGTCTGCCAATTCAAACATGGGGTAAAATCTGGAAATATGTCGACAAAATATTAGATCGTTTCCATCCACCGCTTAAATTGTCATCCAACATCAAAATCTTAGACAGCCATTCCAAACAGATTATAAGTCTTGACTATAAATATTCCAAGAAAAGCTTGTGTAAACCACATTATTCAATTGAAATTCGGGCTTGCAATGATCCGCCTGCCTTCATTTACGTAACAGAGTGTGAAGAAATGTGCGAATTTAACTATTTCCAAATTCCATTTAAAATTTTAGAAATTCACACAAAAAAAAAATATTTATATAAGTCATTTAAGTTTGAAAAGAAAGCCTTATCATGCTCTCCAAAGAAATTGGATCGGATCTCATAAATGCTTGACTTTTTTTATAACTTTTAATGATGAGTTTTATAATAAAATATTTTTAATTTTTAATTACATCCTCTACTACAATTAGTTGTGAATAGATTAATAAATGGATTTTTGATTAAATATAGAATAGAAATTTAATAAACATTTATGCACATTATTTATTTACAAATTATATTTCGTTTGTCATTGCATTCCATTTCACTTAAAATTTCGAATTTGTAATTTGTTTCGAGAAATAATAATATTATTATTACTAGAAATAATAATAATAATAATAATAATAATAATAATAATAATAATAATAATAATAATAATAATAATAATAATAATAATAATAATAATAATAATAATAATATAAAATGATGATTTCTTGGTAGCAGCATTTATTATTTAAAACAATAAAATGATAATTTAAGAATTTTGCTGCAAATAATGTATTTAATGAAAGAATTTTCGACTATAAGATAGTCCTTATCAAAGGATTATCTTATAGTCGAAAATTCTTTCATTAAATACATTATTTGCAGCAAAAGGCTTAAATTATCATTTTATTGTTTTAAATAATAATAATAATAATAATAATAATAATAATAATAATAATAATAATAATAATAATAATAATAATAATAATAATAATAATAATAAAATAATAAATCAAATAACGAAGGCAAAGTTTTTATAATAGAAAATTTATAATAGAAAATTAAAATATAACATTGCTATATATTTCGACCGTTTAACAGTTTTCTTCAGCCTAAGAATCGTGTTAATAACAACTAAATGAAAATAATAATATTCAAACAAATTAACAACTAATAATCGTAATCAAACTGTATCAAAAAGGTATTTTAATAAAATTTTAAAAAACCTTTTTTAATCATATAAAAAATATTTTAATTTTAAAAAACGCACAAAATTATTAATATTCTCATACAAAACATTTTTTTAAAATTAATATAAAAAATAAATTTAAATTTAAAAATTAAAACTTAAAAATTGTTTTTATACAAAAATTTAACAAACAACAACATCATCCCAAATATTGAATATACAAGTTAAATTATTTAAATACATTCAAAATCCATATTGACTGGTCACTTTGAATATTAATTATTGAATTTAAGATTTAATTAAAAACGCTTCTCACGTTACCCTTTAGCAATAATTACTCAAACTCTTCGACAAGATCTTAAAATGAGCAATACCTATTTTTTACTGGTACTATTCCTTCAATTATCACTAATGTGGGTCAATCCATTCCTTCCATTCCCAAAGAGAAGAACTCTACATTAGCAAATTATATAATGTTTTATTAGCTCCGCAGTTTATGAAAGTAAAGATAATTATTATTAAAAACCCGTTTTAATGAAAAGTTGCCACCGATGAAGGATGAATTGGTTTTGGTAAAACTGTTGAATGAATTATCAGATAAGAAACATATGGCTAATTCTATTCAACTAAAAAGCTCACAACCAGCCAAAATTTATGGACTACCTAAAGTACATAAAGTATGTATACCAATGAGACCAGTCTTGTCGATGGTAGGAATTGTTCAATACAAAATTGCAAAGTTTTTGGATGGGTTATTAAAACCTTTAATAATTACTGATTTTGAAAGTAAGGACAGCTTTGAATTTTCAACGTATATTGCACAGCTGAATAAAAAAGTACAGATGAATTTATGGTATCATTCGATGTTTGTAGTTTATTTACGAATGTCCCACTATTAGAAGTGATTGATTTATGTTGCAAGATATGGAAAGAAAATGTTATTGAACCTGAGAAAGTTGATGAGATTGCATTTCGTAACTTACTTGAATTTGCAACGTCGAATGTGAATTTTCTTTTTAACAACGCATGGTATAAAAAGGTTGACGATGTTGCTATGAGTTTCTCATTGGCTCCAACAATGGCATCTATTTTCACAATTAACAATCAATAGACTACCACCAACAATCAGCTGAACTTTCACATCACGCATACATTTGACTAGTGATCCATCCGCAGTCATGATACTCCCATTTCGTATAAATCGTTTCTTCGCAATTCTGGCTGACACAACTGATTTGGAACATCCCGAGTCGATCAATGCTTTCACGGACTCCCCATTGATTATGACTGAAATAAACTGCAGCGCCATTATATTTGTGCTAGAGTAGACGCTGACGCACGCGCTACTCCGTTGACATTTCCCGACTCTGAATTCCTGGTACACTCCTTTGCAATGTGGCCCTCTTCTGCACATAGCCAACACTTCTTTCCTTGTTTCTTGAAACAACGTTCTTCTAGATGGCCATTCTTTCCGCAATACGAGCATTTCTTTTTCTTGTTTTATTTTCCCACGACAGCCGAACACAGTTCCATATTGTCACAGTTTACTAAGACACGAGATGTTTCAAGACCTCAACAAGAGACATCTGCTGAATATTGGCATTGGATCGTAACTGTTGTGACGACACTACTGGCAAACCCATATGAATGCGCTTTTAATTATGATTTCGTTATCTATCTTGGCCAGAGATGCTAAGTTTTTGAGATCATTCAAATAGACATCTACTGGCTCATTGTACCACCTTCGTTCACGGAATTGGTCATATGCTAGGAACATATAAATCGAATAGACATCGATTAAGGCATTTTCGATCTTCAATGCGTTGCCTTTGTCTTCCGTGGTCAAATGCTGATATACTGCAAAAGCTGGTCCATCTAGATATAAAGGAATTACTGATTCCAACTCCACGATTTTTTGAATTTTTACCACTAGCTTCACTTTCTGAATCCACTGTTGAACGTCACCTTGTCCATTGAAAATAGGTATCATCTTGTCCATGATATGGCTGCGATAGCTTGTAGTTTTTTTGACACAAGGAAATCACAACGTTTTTTAAATTCTATTTTATCACAAAATCTGCATATTAAAACAAATTTAATTATGCAATTACAATAAGTTAAGATCTCTTGTAAATAACCAGAATTTATTAAGTTTGGAAATATTATTTTATTATTCGGACTTTGGATTTTGTTGATGGATNTCACATTTTGAGGGTTTTATTTTTAAATTCGCCTTTAACAATCTTTGGAATACTGTTTCTACATCTTCCAAATGTTCCTGAAAATTATTCGAAAATATTATTATATCATCAATATAAACTAGTGCGTGTGGGATGTCTCTCAACACAAAATTCATACCTCGCTGGAACGTGGCTGGCGCTCCCGTTAAGCCAAATGGTAACACATTGAATTCGTACAAACCTTTACCGTCTGAAAATGCCGTTTTCCTTCTATCTTCTTCTTTTACTTTAAATTGATTATATCCCTTATTCAAATCGATTACTGTGAAGAATTGTACTTCTCCCATTTGATCAAACATTTCCTGTGGAACTGGAATAGGGTAGGTGTCTTTTCTTGTAGCCTGATTCAATTTTCGATAATCCACACAAAACCGTAAATCACCGTCTTTCTTTTTGACTACTACTATTGAGGATGAGAATGGTGATGAACTGTCTCTTATTATGTCAAACTCTTTCATCGCTTTTATCTGTCTATCACTTTCCTCTTGATGTATATAAGGGATTCTATACGGTCGTAATTTAATAGGAGTTTCATCGAGTAGTGGTATCTCATGTATCTCATGTTCGATCACCTGGGTAAGTCCCAAATCGTACTCGTGCTTTGCAAACACTCTTTTGTACCTTTTTAATAATGCCATAAACTGTTGTTTTTGTACTTCTGTCAAATTGTTGCTCGTCACTTGTGGTTTTCTATAAATTTTAATGTTTCTCGGTAAGTTTTGGGCTTCTTCTGTTTTAAATTTCATTAACTTTCCTAACTTCGTGTTAGGTTTCATTTGGATAGATTTTGTGCTAAGATTAGCCATTCTCACTGGCACTGCCTGATCTTTTACTTGTACTATCTCGTCGCACATTGGCAATTCGTATTTCTCTACTAGTTTCCGACTGGGTTCGAAAACACATTCGTCATCTGACGTGTTTGCTACACTCGCATAACATATTATTTCGCTTCTTGCTGGTATTTCCAACGTTTGATTTAAAACAACTTCTCTTGGTTTATTGGCAACTGTATTTAATTGTCCCTTTATTAATTTTCCTGTTGTCAGATCCAGTGCAATTCCTCGCAGTTGCTCCATAACATCCATACCAATTAGACATTCAACAGGGCTTTTACTCATTACTGACACATAATGTGTTATTTCTTGATTACCAATAATTAATTTGACTTCTAGCTTCCCGATTATATTCAGTACATTGTGAGACATTGATTTAATAATTTTATTCGTCGGTTTCATCTTTGCTCTCTCTTCCCTTGTCAACAGTTTATCTGACACTATAGTATGACTGGAACCGGAATCTAACAAGGCTTTGACCTTTCTCTCGTTAAATAGTATATTTTTTCGAGGTTGTTTGCCTCTATTTCCTATTGTCATCAACGCATAACTACATGGTAATCCGAGCATGTTTTTCCGTTCTATCTCAGCACTTGTTGGTTCAATCCTTTCGGTTTCTAGTTTAATGTGTTCTACTGGTTTCATTTCTTTTAGCCTTTCACTTGGATATGCTGGTGCTGTTGGAAGGAATACCGGTGTATACCATTTTGAGAGAGTGTCGATTCCTGTAAGTTTTGGCATCTGTTCTAGTAGGCACCGTGACTCTGGTTTTACCTCGCTTTTCATTATTTCTTTTCTAAAATACATTTGCTCGTTTCTGCCATTGTCATTGTTGTTGTTATTGCCACTATTTCTATCCCTCGATTCACACAAAGATTCTTCACTCTTTTGATCAGTTTTTAACTGTGCTCTCACATTCTCCATTTCTTTATATTGATGATGAGTAATAAAAAATCTTGCTATAAACGGAATACAGCCAATAATTATTTTCCATGACCATCCGGATATTTTATATATTCTATGAGCAGATAAAATTTGAGATAGTATCACCTTTATTGTTACTACGATCACATAGATGCCAATCAAACCAGCGCACGCTTGTCCTAAGAACATAAATTTTCCCCAAATCTTTTCCATCGTTTTGTACGTTGCATTTTTGAAATGATCTGGCGTTAGGAGATATTCATAATTAACCTTACTCTCTCCGTTTGGTAATATTGTATCAATCATTTCTGATATCACCCGTTCTTTCTTTGAT
Organism: Schmidtea polychroa; assembly: GCA_959609185.1. NCBI lineage: Eukaryota > Metazoa > Platyhelminthes > Tricladida > Dugesiidae > Schmidtea > Schmidtea polychroa. Next base: position 83,517 of record CAUHTR010007723.1, read on the forward strand.
GGAAATAATAAATTTCTTTGAGCTTCTTCTATATCCTCGCTTGCGTAGAGACCTAGTTGTGCCATTTTATTTAGGGATGTAAAGTTCACTAAATACTCTAAATTGATTAATTCCAATTTATCTGGAGTTCTAACTCCTCGGTAATCGGGTAATGCTACCCAAGAATCTGGTGCCAAACTGTATAACGGGGCTAGCAATCTATTGCACTGGAGTAATTTTGGTTTTGTGTTTTCTTCAAGTAATATCCGTGTTATTGGTTCCATAAATCGTATATTCCCATCGACGCTAACTGGCAATTCATTAGTACATTTTTCGTATTTCATTATTTTTACTGACACTTCCTTACATTTATAACTGTATAAAGCTTCTCCGAAGATTCTCTCAAATACTCCATTTTCTGATATTAACATGGGTGCAACCAAATTTGGGTTTGTGATGGCCATTGCCATTCGATTTCGAAGTATTTCTTTATTTAATTTACAATCATTTAAGATTATTTCTCGATAGATATTCTCCATGGTGTTCTGACTATAATGAAATAAATAATCAATTTTATTGTTAAAGTAGTGGGTTAATTTAATATCACCCGTATGAATTCTAGTTTTAGCTTCCTGTACTTTTACTGTTGATACGTAAACTCCTTTGTAATTTGTGGAGTATACCGTCTGACCACATTTATTGGTAACTTCCTTTAATATAAAACGCATGGCGTCCATCGGAATTATTGACATTAATACAGTCGCTGTTTTTCTTGTCCAAACGGGCGTTGATCTGATTGTCATATTTACTCCATAATTTACATTAATATTGTCAGGCCTTTCCCTAAACTGCTCTCCACTAATTTCTTTGAAATTCATCGTTTTTAAATGCGCTAAGTTACATACATTAGTTTTTACTTCATAAACAAGAATTGATTCCCCCGTTTGACAGTTATTTTGTTTCATATTACAAAATGGGTGGGTCTGTAACTTCCCCGTATCATCATCAAAAGCTCCTTCAAATTCTCTCAATTCCGTTAGATATTCTTCTATCACCACTGCTTTTTGAATAATTTTACCACTGACTTTGTACGGTTCCCCTTCACAATCTCCGTCTTGCTTCATTAATCCTTTCGTAACCACCGTTTCTCTCGTCCTATGATTTATTTTTGCCTTCAGTTTAATTTCCGAACTTATTTTCAATTCTTCTGTTTGAAATGCTGCTAAACAATTTTCTGGCATAACTTCCACTGGCCTTGGGATTGTATACATCTTTATCAATGAAGTATGGCTCCACTTCCCACAATAAAATATAAATGTAGTGTGTTTAACTATACATTCTCGAACCTTCGTTCGTCTTAAATCAGATTCTTGATATACATGATATTTTACATCTTTTCAATCTTTAGTTTTCTCGGGTATGCATCCGAACATTCTGACACATCTACTACCGAATAAATTTTTCCCATTTATGTTTGTGAACAATCATATGCAGTCATACAGGTTGTCTGAGTAATTATTGCGCACAAAACAATTATCATAAACATTACCCATGGAAATACCATCGTTTTTCTCAATATTGGGCTAACTCTCCCGTTTAGCAATTTATGAGGTATATTAATTTCGTTATTTTCATTTATCGTAAGCACTTTTACCAGTTTCGTCCAACCTCCATTCCTTTTTATCCAATTCATTAAGTATTCATTTAAAACTCGAGCAGCTGCATCTATCAAATTCTCTAATTCATCTGATTCCATTATCTTATGAGCTCCTATCTCTAAAACTGCATATGTTAAGCTTGTTAGTACTACTTCTTTATCAATTCCATTTTCCGTCAAAGTTTTCATGACCCCTTTATTACAAAAGTCATCATTTTCACCAAATCTCTGCATAACACTAGGAAGTTTCTTTTCCATTCCCTTTACTGTGTCTCCCAATTCGCACTTTGTATCCACTTTTATTTCGAACATTGGATATACTATTTTAACTAAATTCTTTAATAACTCTTTTGTCTCATCCACTTCTAATTCTGACTTCACCAGGCTCTTTTTTATTTCATACAAAGTTCTAGACTTTTTAGTCTTTATTTCACTATTCATTTCACTTTTGGTTACTGGCCTTCCTTTAATACTTCTTTTATTATACTTTTATCTTTATCATTAGTTCCTATGTCCTTGTTATCTAGTACACCTTCATTTTCAACTCTTCTTTCATTTTCATCATCCCTTTCTATCTCATTATTTGACCTGTCGGACTCATATACTTTATTTGATATCTGATTTTTGATTACTATTACATAATTTATTGAATATCCTGTATCTGAACATAAATATCCGTCTACATCTAATTCTTGAGGTATAAATCCACAATCGTATAAATATTCATCGTCATCTAATTCTTCACTTTTAAATATCAATTGAATAACTCCATCCTTTCCCATTCTTACAGCGGCTCTCTTTCGTAATTTACCTACCTTGGTACACCAATGTTCTTCTATATACTCTATTTTCCCTTCATTTTTATAATCTAATGCTATTACAAATGGTTTCAATTCTATCCTGGTCTCTCTAATCTCTTTTCCAAATTTTCGTAATAAACCTTTTAATATTTCTTTATATTTCGAGTTTTTATATATATATGGACGTACTACCTTTACAATTTCTAATTTACTATTTTCGTCAAATTCCGTTTCCTCTACCAATTTCAACTTTTCATCAATTGCATTTTTATTCCACTCATCAAAAGCTTCTCTCAGCTCATTTACATATGTTCTCGTAGTAGTTTGCATTAACTGAATAATTTTGATTCATTTTCAATTTCTCGTAGCGGATAAATGATTTTCGCGAGTTAAGGGTGTCGACATTTAACCCTTGAAATGTGATTCGCACTTTCACCAAGTCCACTGGCTTCCAATATATATTGATTCCATTTATCTCTGGTTATATTTCAATCAAGTTTCGCATCTCTTTTGTGTGCACTTCTATCGGAATTTGCGTGTACCACTTTGACATGTTCTGTCTCAACAGCCATTGGTATTTGAAATTTAGCTTTAACTTTCGTACAGCAAATATATCTTTATCATAATTCAGTTCTACCACTGGTGCCGTATTGTCTAGTAAATTAATAATTTCTATTTGGTCTGCGATCTCGCATTTACAGCTCCATACTATATTTGTTAGAGTGGAATATATATGTATTTTCTCCATTCCTCGGATTTTGCTTACCGCATATGGTAAGTCAATCTTTTTGCCGCTCGCAACTGTTACTAACATCAACATTATTGCTACATATAATATCTTATTGATGTAGCTGACTGGTGTTGGATTTTTCGTGAATTTCTGTTTCAATTTTGTTTGACCCGTTACTTTATTCTGCTTGGATCTTAAGGGGTATCTAGATTCATCTTCCTCTGGCACCAGTTTACATCGATTGGCATGCACAATCATCGGGTTAGCCTTTTTACTCCTGAATGGTAATAACTTCAAATTGGTTTCGGTGGTGTCGCACACTTTGTAGGGTCCTTTAAATGGTCTTTGCAATTTAGGCGATAAACCTTTGAGAGGTCCCGGCCTGTTCAGATATACTAGATCTCCAATCTTTATGCCATGCGCATGTGCTTTTTTATCGTATGTTTCTTTATATTTCTCTTGGTTGTGCTTTATTGTCAAACCGGCTTTAGTCCATACTGACTGCATTCTTTCTTGCATCAATGCTTTATAATCCGGTATCTCCATATATTGTGAAATTGGTGGTTGAAATTTGAGATCAATCGGCATATTATTTTTCCTTAAATACATCAAGTAAAAAGGGGTCTCACCTGTACTTTAATTTACTGCATTTCTGTAGGCAAATAGACACGGCTTTATGAAGTCGTCCCAATCTTTCTGTTTTCGGTTCACATATGATGAGATCATATTTATCAGTGTCCCATTAAATCGTTCCACTAATCCATCAGTTTGTGGATGATATGGTGACGTATTCAATTTCCAAATTCCAAATAGGTCTGTGATTGATTTGAACATCTCGCTTTGAAAGTTCTTTCCTTGATCAGTTAACAATTTCTTTGGAGTGCCATAGCGAAATATTATGTTTTCCACAAATATTCTAGCAATTGTGTCTGCTTTTTGGTTTGGAATAGCGTATGCTTCTGGCCATTTGGTAAAATAGTCACAAAAAACAACAATGTATTTGTTTCCTTTTGTTGTTTCCGATAATGGTCCCAGAATATCCATTGCCGTCATCTCTATCGGTACTGCAGGTACTGGCATCGGTTTTAATGGTACTTTAATCTTTTTACCAGTATTTCTGCGGGTGATGCATACTTTGCAACTGTTACACCAATTTTTCACGTCTTGTTCCATTGTTGGCCAAAAGTATTTCAATTTTAATCTTGATAGCGTCTTGACAAATGACCTCCCAACGCTCCATCATGATACTGCATCAGTAATGCGTCCCTGTGCTTGGCTGGTATAATAATTAATGCTTCCCCATTTTTCCAACATTTAAGTATTCCATTATGAATTACATATTTGCTGTTTGCATCTGTAAGTCGTTTCCAGTCTTGTTCTTTTCTTATTTTGACCGCTTGTTCCATAAATTGTTTTAATTCACTATCGTTTTCCTGATCATTTTGAAGTTCAGACATATCATTAACAGCTTTGATTGCAGCGAATATAGTGCCTTCCAAATTTTCAGGTGTCCCTTCACTATTATTTTCTGGGATTCTCGACATTGCATCTGCATTCGCGTTAGCTTTACCTGTCCGATATTTAATCTCAAAGTCGTATTCTTGGAGGGCAATCGACCATCGTATTAATTTACTGGCTGAATCTCTGTGTTTCATTAACCACTGTAATGGATTATGATCTGTATAAACAGTAAATTTTCTGCCCAATAAATATTGTCTAAAAGTAGTAATTCGATACACTAACGCTAACGTTTCCTTTTCAATCGTTGAGTAGTTTTTCTCGTGAGGCCTCAGTGATCTGCTTGCGTATGCTATTACGTGGTCCTTTTCACCTTCAAATTTTTGTCCCAACACCGCACCCAATGCAACGTTGCTTGCATCTGTCATCAAGATAAATTGTTTAGTAAAATCTGGACATCTTAATATAGGAGTTGTTACTAATTTCTCTTTTAATGTATTGAAAGCGTTTTGTTGCATTTGTCCCCAAATAAATTTATTGTTTTTCTTTAGTAACGTATTCAATGGTTGTGCGATGTGAGAGAAATCTTTTATAAATTTTCTGTAATAGCTAGCCAAACCTAAAAATTGTCTAACCTCATCGGCATCTTTTGGTACTGGGTACTCTTCTACTTTTTTGATGTTATCTGGGTTAGTTTGTAACCCTCGCCGTGATATTATATGTCCAACATAAATCACTTCTGCTTTGCCCCATTCACATTTCGATGGTTTGATTTTTAATTTTGCACTTTTGAGCCGTTTAAATACAGTTTCTACATCTTTCAGATGTTCCTCAAAATCATTTGAAAATATTATTATATCGTCAATATATACCAATGCATGTCGAATACCTCGTAACACATAATTCATTCCTCGTTGGAATGTAGCTGGGGCTCCTGTTAATCCAAATGGTAACACATTGAACTCATACAGTCCTTTGCCATCCGAGAACGCCGTCTTTCCTCTATCTTCCTCTTTTACTCTAAATTGATTGTACCCTTTGTTTAAATCAATAACAGTGAAATATCGTGCCTCTCCCATTTGATCGAACATTTCTTGGGGTACTGGAATTGGATAAGTGTCTACCCTCGTAACTTGATTTAGCTTCCTATAATCTACGCAAAATCGTAAGTCTCCATCTTTTTTCTTAACTATCACTATTGATGAGGAGAATGGTGACGCACTATCTCGAATTATTCCAAATTTCTTCATTGCTGTAATCTGTCTATCACTTTCATCTTGATGAACGTAGGGGATTCTGTATGGCTTTATTTTTATTGGAGTCTCGTCTAATAACGGTATTTCATGCTCAATTACATTGGTTAGACCTAAATCATATTCGTGTTTGGCAAAGATATCTCGGTATTTTCTCAACAGTTTTGTGAATTCATTTTTCTGCATCTCATTTAAATCATTGCTTACCACTTCAGGCTCCTTGTACACCTTGACGTTTCTTGGTATTTTACAATTTGTTTCAATAGACATTTTTGATAATTTTCCCAATTTTGTTTTTGGGTGTAACTGAACCGGTTTCTTACTGCTATTCGTTATATGGACTGGTACTATCTGATTTTCTACTTTGACAATTTCGTCACATATCGGTAAATCATATTTTTCGACTAGCGTTTGATTTGGTTCGAATATAAAATCACCATTATCCACACTCATGGTATTTGCACAATATACCATCTCCGATTGTGGTGGTATTGTCAATGTCTGATTCACAAACACTTCACCTTTTCTTCATAATTTCTTTTAATTATCGACGGTAATCTCCTCTTTAATTCCGTTGCCAATCTTTTTACAACTCTTTTCTCCCCCTCCGAAGTATCATCTTCTGTTTCAGTTTCATCTAACAAGTACAATTCCGTAACTAAACTTTTTAATATTCGCTCAGTCTTGCTTGATTCATCTAGACGCTCAGTTTCACTTGATTCATCTAAACTCAAAGATTCAATTTCCGCATCATTCTGTTTTTCCCGACATATCGCAATGTCATTTTTAGTTTCAACGAAGTTCTCTTCACTTTTCATCTCATCTATGCTCGGTAGTACCCTATTATCGGTGCTCATTTCCTCAACATCCCTTGTAACTTCATTTTCCGATCTCATTTCCTCATTTTCCATTGTTTCTAATCTCTGCAATTCATTAATTTCTTGATCAATTTCTCCTGGGTCATCTACAACTTCAGTTTTAATCTCTACATTATCATTATCCATTTCCTCATACAGAGGCCAAAACGGTACTATTACTGCATCTTTTTCCATTTCATCACTTTGTTTTGTTGCGTACACATTATTAATACAATTTGGGTTACATCTGTAGTTTAACAAATATTCGTCATCATCCAATTCTCGTTCTTTGAACGTCAACACGATAATTCCGTCATTACCTAATATCTCCGCTGCTTTTTGTCGTATTTTCTTTGCTTTTACACTCCAATGTTCCTGATAATATTCAATCCTTTGATCCGCAATATTTAACGCTATTATCAAAGATTTCGCACTATCGTCTGCCGCCTCATAATCATGTCCTAGTTTTCGGATTACCTCTTTTAACTTTGCCTGATAACTTGTCGGTTTATTCGTATACGGCACGATGCATTCAAACAACAATTCTTTCATGTCTCGATCCATTTCGATGCTCATTATGAAGTCGATACTCGCATTAATTTTATCTCTATTCCCTGCATACAGGGTATCTTGTAAATCTGCTAGAATCTTTTCCCAATTTTGTCTGTCTGAATTCAAAGTATTAACAGCATTAACAACATTTACTTTATTTTTCCAGCCTGGTATCAGACCGCAATCTACCAAGTACTCCTCGTCTTCCAGACACCGATTCTCAAATTTTAGTTGCACTTGCCATCCACTGTATTGACGCAGTATTCGCTCCTTTAGCTCTCTGATTTGTCCGTATGCATTTACACGGAATTGGCACTTCACATTATCAAGTCCCATCGTTTTCACTATGATATCAGCTAAATCCCTTGTTGACCGTAAAGCCTTGCCAAACTTTTGCATTTGTTTAAGTATCTCATCGTCTCTGTTTCCTTTGAATAACTTTGCACATAAATTTATGGCTCTCTTTAGTTCGCTTTGGGTTAGTGACATCACACTGAGTTCTGCGATCCATCGTTTCAACTGAGAGTTTTCAGTTTCCATTTTCTCAAGCCATTTTTCAACTCGGGCTAACAGTGCAGTTGGATTCTCATCTGATGCAATTTTTCGGACTTTCGTAGCAGGTTTTCCATCACTTTCTGAAACGGTTCCAATTATCATATGAGATTCAGTTTCTTCATCTGATTCGAATTTAGCCACTTGTTTGTTTAGCTTCTGTCGCATTTCTCGAAATTCCTTTTCCATTTTGTCTTGAAATTCCTCTCTCTGAGCATATGTCATATTACTAGTGTTTGGCATATCTTCTTGGAATCTGATCGATTTCTTTAATATAGGTCTGCTGAATCTCTCTGAGTTCCTTGGGCATGATCGCGCCATGTGGCCGTATCCCTTGCACGAATGACATTGTATCTGTCCATTTGTATTCACTTTGTCCCTTTGTGGTGAAGGTGACGTTGACGATGATCTTGATCTGGTGAAACAGTTTCTGCTAATATGCCCTTTCTTTCCGCATCGATAGCATTCGACATCACTGCTGATCCTTTTGTTCTCTGTGAATCTCTTGTTAGGGCTAGGATTTTTCCCATATTTGAACCAACATTGATTTGAATAGTGTCCAGACTTTTTGCAATGTTCGCATTGAAGATTATTTACCTGTCCATTTGACTGTACATTCATGGCTGATCTACTGGCTTGAAATCTATTATTTGGTCTCAAAATTGGGCTACTGATCTGATTTATTTTCTTTTCATCCCATGGTGCTCTCACAGGCGTAATTGATCGCTCACGTCTCTCCACATTAACTCCATAAGCATCTGATCTTTTAGCACTTTTCAAATTCAGCTCTTTCTTCATGGCTTTCTTCACGAGCTCATCGAAATTTGTAAAATCCACATAACATAGGGCCTTTTAAATTTCGGAGTGGACTCCGGTTATAAACTGATCTTCTAACAGCTCTTTAACCTGCTTGGCCATATCTGCTTGGTCTGGTTTAACTTCAAAGGCTTTATCTGCTAAAGTGGTCAGATGATAAGCAAACTCACTGACCAATTTATCGGGACCTTGAACTCGATTATAAAATTTCTGTCGCATGATTCTTTTGATATCTCCACCAACCAGTTTCAGTGCCATTGCATCCTTCAATTTTGTCCAATCATTACCAACATTTCGTTTGTCGACTTGCTGCCAGGCTTCTCTTGCCGCACCCTTCAGATAGAGTGGGAATCTCTGAACCATAATGGCTTGTGTCCATCCGTATGCTGAGGCGTACATATAATAATCTCCCATGAAATCTGCAAATTCAACAGGGTCTCCTCCATATTGATTGACGGGTAATTTCTGGCAACTTGCGAAATCAATCATCTCTCTATTGAGAGGCATAACAGCATTATCATTTGCCATTTGGACTTGTTTCTGACTTCTGAGGTTGTATCGGTTCACTTTGAGCTAAACTTCAAACGTTAAACAATAATTTAAAATTACTTTTCAACTTCTTTTAAATCTCCCAATAATAGTCTTTAATAATCTCGTTAGCACTATTTTCACAAATTTTCACTACTTTCAATGATTCTCAGCCGACTCTCTATCACGTTGGTACTAATTTTTTTTATAATTCCTTTTTCACTAGCTTCCAATAATTTTCCTCCGACTTTCGATCACGTCGGGCTCACCAGAATATATGTTGGGTTTTGGATTATTTCAAGTCGGCTCTCTCTGACTCCTAGTGTTCTTTAAATCAAAACAATGAACGACCCAACGTATATTGAAACAACAGGTTCACAATTTATTATTACGCTACAATTACCAATCAAAGTTTTATTCGATTCTCCGCTCGGCGTTGATGCTTTGCAAACAAACAATATTCACCTTTTGATCCTTTTATTCTTTTGACTCTCGTTTTCCTCGGTTTCTGTTTGGTTTGATCCCTGTTCGCCTTTCCGTATTCTTAATTCTATTTCTTCTTTTCCCTAATTTCCCTAATTCGTCTACCAGCTTTTCCTACAGTCTAATTCTTCGAACCCTAGCTGAGGCAGAATGCCGATTTTCTCTGATTTTCCCTTTGCTTATATACTCCTCGAAATCAGGATGACAAATAGTTATTGCCGAGCCAATCTTTCGTTTGACATTTTCTCCTTACCAAAAATCATTTTCAAGGTCATATAATTATTATTTTCAAAAACATTATTAAGTGTCGCGGGGAGCTCATGGTTTTCGTTTGCCCAAAAGTTATCGTTCCAATTATCCGAAAGCTTAGTGCAAGACCCTTCGCATGAGCTATTGAAGGTATCATCATCATTAATATTGGCATAGTTATTAACGTTTTCCCGAGACCATTTTCAAGGTCATTTGACTATTATCATTTTTTCAAAATATTATTTTTTCAAGGTCATTTATTTTTTCAAGGTCATTTATTATTTTCAAGGTCATTTCTTATTTTCAGGTCATTTATTTTTTTTTCAAGGTCATTTATTTTTCAAGGTCATATTTAAAAATTTAAATTTACAGAGTTCCCGCCAACAAACATTGTTCATCGATAGCTCTTTTTAAAGCCCAATCCAAGACCTTTCGAATGAGCCATATATTATTATTATTATTATTATTATTATTATTATTATTATTATTATTATTATTATTATTATTATTATTATTATTATTAATCTATATACTCAGAGTCTATCCGACAAAGGGTACTGATCACATGGGTATTGTTCACAAAGGTACTGTTAAAAATATTCAAGACAAAACTTAAACAAAGAAATTCTAAATATTACACTTTAAATATACACTAAAATTTATTAACACATTCATCATCTCCACAGTTCATAACATTTTCAAATACAATTTCAAAGTATTATTATTATTATTATTATTATTATTATTATTATTATTATTATTATTATTATTATTATTATTATTACACGCGCGGGGAATATTATTATCATATATACTCTTAATCTATCCGACAAGATATTCTGTCTCCCTAAGGGTAATGCTCACATGGATAATGGTCAAAAGTGTACTACTCACATTCAACATGTCTCAAAGGGTATAATATAATTATTATTAAATTCTGACCAACTTAAATCAATGAAGGGGTAAAACAAAAATATATTACGTTGCGGTATTTTAAATTTTAAAATATTTTAAAAACTTATTTTGACACTAAAGTTTACTTAATTAACAAAGACATAATTATTGCACATGCTTTACATAAATATTATTATTTTTTAAATTTTCAATATTTTCTTTTAAAGTATTAACACGCGCGGGAGTTATTATTATTATTATTATTATTATTATTATTATTATTATTATTATTATTATTATTATTATTATTATTATTATTATTATTGTTAATGAAAAATCTAAAATATTGTTTACATACACAACCCATCAACCATTATTATTATTATCAATATTAAAAACCTAAAATATTTTCTACACACACACACATGCACAACTTATTAACCATTATTATTATCAATATTAGTGAAAACCTAAAATATTTTCTACACACATATAAAACCCATTAAACTTTTATTATTATTATTATTAATGTTATTATTATTATTATTATTATTATTATTATTATTATTATTATTATTATTATTATTATTATTATTATTATTATTATTATTAATATTATTATTAGTGCAAATATTAGTCAAAAACCTAAAATAATTTTTACACACTAAGTTATGGGGTACAGAATTATTATATGTTTGCAGTATTCTGTGTTTGCCTATACAGGAAGTTGTCAATAAGGAGCGATAATTTTATACATACATTCTATATACACATACCTATATACACATAATATATGGTTACTCAAACATCTTAAATTTCTCGCAAAGATATATTACGTCTAATGATCATCTAATTAAATTAGAAAATAATTGTTACTTTATAATATATTTTTCTAACTAAAAAGCCCCTTAATTGGATAAATGATAACCATATTTCTATTATGACTCCTTTAATTATTTTTGCCTCAAACAAATTTACTCCAAATGATAAAGAATTTAAAATTATCAATGAATAATGACCATGTTTTTCTCATATTATTAACTATTGTAACGAACATTAGATGAATAAATTACCTTTTGCTTTAAATGTCTAAAAAGTTAACCAATAAATTAGTCGCTCGACATAAGTGTAAAGTTACATTTAAAATATTCACGAATTTCTGATCATCTCACTAAATTACCTAAGAATTTCTAAATGATTAATATACCCTTGCGACATGTTGAATGTGAGTAGTACCCTTGTGACCAATACCCATAGGGGGACAGAATATTTTGTCGGATAAACTCGGAGTATATGGTCTTTATTGATATATCAAAATACTGTTATTTATAAATCAACTAAAAAATACTCAAAAATACTATATTATTTTACTGAATGATACCTTTAATGTTTTTAATATACATATTTCTAAAATAAATCAACAGTTCAAACCAACAACATGTATGCAAGACCACCCATTGTTAATTTATTTCCAGTGTCACGTCCCTCAAAAATACCGTGAGTGTTTTAATAAAACAGAGCTCAAAGAAACTTTCCAGATAACAACTCACCTGAATGTTTTGAACAAAAATGAGCAAAATTGAGAACAGGCTGATAACTGAACAAACTATTAGATGGCGATTAACTTCTGGCCACAACCCTAACAACATGAAAATTAAGATTTTAATTATTGAATTCGTTGATTTCTGCCTGGAAATACTAACAGAATATTTTTTAATTCAAAAAATCTTCATTATAAATTTTTGAATTTAAAAAATTAAATGAAGGATATATAAGTGTACATAAAATTATAATATTATATAAAATTATACTATATTTATTAATAAATTTAGAATACATAAAATTATAATATTATAATATTTTATAAAGTTATACTAAATAATAATATTAATGTTTAAATATGCTTAAATAACTAAAGTGTTTAAATATGCTTAAATAACTTAAGTAGTAGTGGGGATATTACCCTAGTGGACACAAGCCTCCCACTGTTTTCATGTTTTATACCTATTTTTCCCTCATAAACGTAAAAAAAACACTTAAAACCCTTAAAACCTATATCTTTTAATTTCTTTATTCTTAAGACATTTTGGTTTCAAAATAAAGACTACAAAAAACAACAAAAATATTAATAAAACGGGGAAAAAAATACTGATAAAACTATGAAAAACGTTTGTCGACTTGCGGTCGTTAGGGATATAAACACACTACTTGAGGATGTCAACTAGCAAGTTGCTATTTGACTAATTTATAATTTTATAAATCTTAATCTTGAAGAATAAAAGATTTTATGAAATAGTAAAACTGCTCTGAGAGGACAGTGGTATTTTTTTTTTTTTTCACTGTCCTCTCAACAGTTTTTTTTGATCCGGATCATTTTTTTTTTTTTATTTCAACCTCTTTCGTTTATCAAATCTCTTCCAATATACAAGCTGGCCAGACTTATATATCAGAACCAATTCGATAATAGCAGCACACCTTATTATTCGCTTCTCGCTCACGAAGTCGATTTCATCGGCCTTTTAAGTGTGCTGCTCGAAAGTACAAATGAATTCGAAAGCGAATCCGAAAGAGGTCCGAAAACAACCAAGAAATAAATGTGCACATTATAGAATCGATCCGGGGGTGTTCGAAAGACTGGTGGCGATAATTACCGGTTCGCCACCATCACCCGTTTCAATATTTTTTTTTTTCATATTTATGTTTAAAAATTAATTAATTAATAAATAAATAAATAAAATAAACAAGATTTATTTCCTAAGATACCCACACCATTTTTCAATATTATTTTCAAATTTTTAATATTATTTTATGTTGAAAAAAAAACTAACCTCAGACGTGATTTAACCGCTAGCATTTGAACCACAATGCCAGTCTATTCCCACTGCGCTATCGGAGTTCGGATTTTTGTCATTTTTTAAATTTTTAATTAATAAAAAAATAAAATAAAATAAATAAAATAAAATAAAAATAAATAAAATAAAATATAAATCTAAGATACCCACACCATTTTCAATATTATTTTCAAATTTTTAATATTATTTTATGTTAAAAAAAAACTAACCGTAGTTAGGATTTGAACCGCTATCCATTTGAACCACTGTGCCAGTCTAGCCCACTGCGCTATCGGAGTTCGGATTTTTATCATTTTTTAAATTTTTATTATAAAAATGAATAATATAAATCTTAAAATTCAAGAAAAAAATAAATTAAATCTTGATTATAATAAAGAATTTACTCATGAAATCAAGAAAAATGATATTTTAAAAATCTCGCCAACTTCAAGATCTATTGCAAACTTAAATCGTAGGGGTGATATAATTTTTCAATCTCTTCAAACATCAAACCCAATAGATATTTGTAATGCCAAATTATATTATAAAATTGAATTAGAAATTGAAGCAAACAAAGATATAACCCTAGAAAACAATTTCTTTCCAAATTTATTCTCCAACATGAGATTAAAACTAGGATCATCAGAAATTGAAACTGTTTTACATCCAGGAGTATATTCTACAATGTTAAATTTTATTTTGACTGGTTGTGATTATAAAAATGAATATGGTGAATTAACAGGTTGGATTCCTGATGTTAATAAAGGAGATTTAGATAAAGATGGTTTAGATATAAATTATGCTTACTATAAAAGAGCTGAACTTTATAAGTTGAAAAAATTTGAAGGTTATTTTGAATTAAAACACTTGTTCGGATTCCTTCAAAACTATAACCGGGTGCTCCATAATGTTTTTATAGAACTCATCTGTAATAGACTAGAAGGTGATAAAAGATTGTTCTATGGAGCTGCAGATAAAAAGCTAAATTAAAATTATCAACACTTGAATTACATATACCTGAATGGACATTAAATCCACATTCTGAAATTAAATTACTTGAAAGATTAAATTCCAACAAATCTATAAATGTAAATTATTTAAATCGAATCTGTAGTGAATTTAGTATGACAGAGGGTTCAACATATTCTATAAAGGTAGCAAATTTAGCATACCGACCAAGATATATCTTGATTGGATTCAAAGAAACAGATTCATCTTTCCAAAAAAATAACAATCTATTTATTCAAAAGATTGGAGATGATAATATAAAAACAATTCAAATTCAATTTAATAGTTCTTATTATCCAATAAATAGAATGGAATTTAATATTGAAAATAATGAAAACATATTCCCATATCTAAATTATATTGAAACATGTTATGATTTCAAAGTTGAACCGCAATTAAGTTTAGAAGATTTCAAAAATTTATATTCTATATTTTGTATAAATGTATCAGACCAAGATGATCGCCTAGCCATAAATAATGTTGATGTTACACTTCATGTAACAAAGGATTCTAATTTTAAAGCTAAAGTATATACATTAATATTAGAAGAAAAGAAAATAGAAATGAAATTATATGGTGGAAAGATTTCAATTATTGAAAATGTTAGGGGAGATTCTTGATATAATCCCTGATATTTTAACATTTTAAAATGTCTTTAAATAAACCCTATTGGAGATGCGAAACTTGTAATTGTCAAGTTACAAAACACCATAAAGCAAGTCATTTAAAAACTAAAAAACATACAGGAGGCGACCTAATTCCACGAGCTGGAGGCGATTTGCAATCTTCAAAAACAACATCTTCAATATTAAAACCTTTTACTACAGAAAAATATCCAGGTGAAAGACATTTATTCCGTCACAACTATACCGGACCAGGAACACGTCTAGATATTAGATTAGATGAAAATAATAATCCCAAACAAGGAGAAGAACCAATAAATAGAATCGACCAAGCAGCTTTAAAACATGACATTGCATACAACTCAGAAGATCTTAGAGATAGATATGTTGCAGATGTGAATTTAATTCATGATTTAAATAATATCCAAAATCCATCTACCCAAGAAAAGATTCAAAGAGCTCTAGTTAAATTAGCAATGAAAGGTAAGATTTTTATAGGAGCAGGACTAGCTAGGAAAGCAAAAGATGTTGCTAATAAAAAGATTATTGAACAAGCAGAGATTGAAAAACACCTCGAGAATACATCCAAGACTAGTTTATTAACCCCAACAGAATCACAAATAAAATATGCTAATGAATTACACCATGAATTTAGAAAAAATAAAAAATATTTAAAAGTTCAAGTACATGAAAAAGATCAAACATGGTCTGCTGATTTAGTCTTTATGCCAACCAAATCATCAGACCCTGAAAAATATAAAATAATTTTAACTGTAATAGATTTATATACAAGATTTGCTTTTGCAAGATGTTTAGAAAATAAAACAGGATATTCTATTACAGAAGCATTTGAAAATATATTTGAAGAATATCAAAGAATTCCAAAATATTTATGGTGTGATAAAGGAACAGAATTTTATAACAAAGTTTTTACAAAGTTTTTAAATGAAAATGATATTAAATTATATTCAACAGAAAACGAAGGAAAAGCAGTCGTAGTTGAAAGATTAAATAGAACATTAAAAAAT
This sequence comes from Schmidtea polychroa, assembly GCA_959609185.1. Classification (NCBI taxonomy): domain Eukaryota; kingdom Metazoa; phylum Platyhelminthes; order Tricladida; family Dugesiidae; genus Schmidtea; species Schmidtea polychroa. The sequence continues at coordinate 99,815 of CAUHTR010007723.1, forward strand.
AAAATGTGGAAATATTTTACTGCTATTGGAAAACAAAAATGGAACAATGAATTGTTACAAAAGATTGTAAATGAATATAATAATGATGTACATAGTTCTATAAAATCAACACCTTTAAATGCTTCCTTGAATCCTTTGGAACTCATGAATCCTGTTGAAAATGATGTTATTGTTGATACAACCCCTATAAAACCAAAGTTTAAAATTGGTGACCGCGTAAGAATATTTAAATATAAAAATAAATTTGAAAAAGGATTCACAGCAAAATGGACAAATGAAATTTTTATTATAAATAAAATACATTATACAACTCCAATAACATATAGCATCATTGATTTAAATAATGACAAAATATTAGGTAGATTTTATAATAATGAACTACAGAAAACAAGTTTTTAAGTCGACAAGCCCTAAAACAAACTTTTCCATATTTCAGCTTCTTCTCTATCCAAATAAATATAATTATATTTTTCTTTCCAATGATTATCAACAAACATATCAAACATATTCTTATCGGGTTCAACATTTGAAAAAAAATCATTAAAATCATATTCTTATCACGGCGATCTAATTTAAAAAATATAAAACAATTGGAATTATTTCTTATAGAGTTTTTATCTAAAGCATAATATGTTTGAGATATATAAATAACATTACAATTATTATGTCTTCCTCTTGTAAAGTAACTCTTTTGAATCTCTTGATTTTTCATGTTGACAACATCATCAAATATAACTAGATTCTTTTTATCTTTAGGAAGCAAATCACAATGTAAAACATCTTCAGGTTTATTAGAGAATAAAACCTGATTTCCTTCATCTTCACAGATGTAATCATTTTTATTACTAATATCTGATTCTAAAATCATTTCCTTATACCAATCAACCATATCACAAGGTTGAAAAACGTCTTCAGGACATTTATGTTGATTTTTAAAAATATCAATTATAGCTTTTTTAGTTAATTTATTTTCAAATCCACATTTCAAAAGTTGTAATTCTGGTTGATTTATGATTGTAGAATAAAAGATTAAATTATTATAATCTAAAAAATCATCTTCAAGTAACATTCTCAAAACAAGTACATTCTTTCCACATCCAGAAGAACCAACAATTAATAATCTAAAATTATCAGGAAATACTTTATTATTAAATTTACTCTTATGTCTATTTAAAATTGGTTTCCAAATATCCATTTTGTTTATTATAAAATGACAACTGAAGAATCTTTGCAAGAATTAATAAATTCAAATAAAAATAAATCAGTAGTAATTGATGGTAAAAAATATTTTATTGGAAAACATGTAAAAGAACAAGTTAAAGAACGTATAGGGAGTTCCTCCAAATCCGGTGGCATTCTTCCATTAGCTGCTTTAATACCTGCAATCATTGCTGGACTATCAGGTGCTGCTGGAATAGCTGGAGGAATTGCAACTACAGTTCAAAAAGCTAAAGAATCTCAAAAGACAGACTTGGAAAAAGAAAAACTACAAACTGAAATCGATTCAATGAAAAAGGTAGGGCAAGCTAAAGGGGGAGTGTCCGTTGGAAAGGGTCTCTATCTTAATCCATATGAGGGGAGTATGCAAAAGTCTCAGGGAAAGGGTCTCTATCTTGATCCTTATAAAGGCCGTGGTTTAAATGATTTTTTAAAAAATCAAATTTCATCATCTGAATCTTTATCTTCAAAAGATAAAGATGATTTAAAAAAAATATGTAAATCTTTAAAGAATGGATGCCTTTGTAAAACTAAAAATGGTAAAGGATTATACTTGAGGCCCTTTGAACCCCATTGATACCATTTTTAATACCATTAAAATGGTATATGAAGAAAGATTAGCACTTTTAAAAAAATTACAATCAGAACAAGATAAATATAATAAAAAAGATACAACTCAACATGCTGAATCTATAATATTAAATGAGGTAATAACACAACAACAACAACCAACAATTAAAGCTATAAAAGATTTAAATGAGCAAGCAAAATTTAAAGAATTAGAATTAGAAGGTAAAAAACAAAAAATAAAAGAACTAGAGTGGCAGGATAAAGAATCCACTGAAAGGTTTGAAGATCAAAGAAATCAAAGAAAACGTAGAAGAACCTCTAATGTGGAAGAAGAAGAAATGTTTTTTAAAACAAAACCTCTTAAAGTTGATCCTAAAATTAGAGATGATTTAAGTGAAACAATTAGACCCACATTTAATACTAATGCTGAAGGATATACAATAATAACAATTAATAAACAAAACTTTACTTTATATACAACTCCAGAAAATAAATCACATATTCATTCACAAAATGTTTATAATAATGAATATTTAGACTTTGAATTTACAGATGATTTTTATAGATTAATTTGTGGATATCCTTCAGATAATATTAAAGAAATTGAAAAATATTTAAATTTAATAAAATTAGTAGGTGGTAGTTCTAAAGCAAAACATATTCAAGATTTAAAGAATTATTTAAATAAAAATGAAAAGGGTTATATTGTTACAGAAGGCGAGGGATTGGTTGGAAACCCAATCAATCTTTTTATTGAATTAAGAAAACTATTAGCTGCTAAAAAAGCAGGACATAATAATTTAGATTCTGATATTTTAAAGATTTCTAAAGATTTGTTAAAACAAGGAATAATTTCAAAAGATAAATTTAATAAATATACAAAGTTATAAATACAAAGTTATAAAATATAAAATGACTACTTCAATATTAGATTTTTTAAAAACATTTGGAATAAATGCAAAAACAAATTTTGATTTAAAAGATTATGTAAATTATTTAAATTTAAAAATTAAAATATTAATGAATGATGAATTGTCGAGTCTGGACATTCTGAAAGACACTCCAAAGAATATTATTATAAATTATCAAAATTCAAATGAAAAAGGATCTCATTGGGTTTGTATATATAATAAATCTATATACTTTGATTCTTTTGGGATTAAACCTACTAAAGAAGTTGAAGACTATCTCTCGAGGGGTTCCCCGAATGGTTCCCCGATTGATTCTCCGAAGGACTACACTTTTAATTCTTTACAAGTTCAACCCAATAATACTAAAATATGTGGTATTATAAGTTTATATGTTTTGTATAGATTGAATAAAGGAGAAGGTTTCACTTCCTTAATCCAAGAAATTTATAATGATTTAAAATCTCTGCTATGAAAATGGAAGATAATTTAAAAAAAATGGTAAACATAATGTTAGATAAATATTCAAGAAGTTTATTAATAAATTCAAAAGAATCAGACTTTACTATAAATTTTGAAGATTCAATAAATTTAGATCAAGATTTAAATTATGAATTAGGACTCTTGTGGTTTAGCTGTTTTAATACTATTTTTAATATAAATAATAATAATAATGGTTTTGGGATGATGATTAAAGATGAAAACAGTAAAACATTTAATGCATACCACATTTTATCAATCAAACCAGGATCATATGAAATAGTAGATTTAACCAAAGCAATTTCAAAAGAAACAAATGAAAATGTAGAAATAAAAGCAGATGTACAAACTTCAAAATATATATTAACTTTAAAAAAAAATGTTGGACTTGATGTTACTAAATCCAGTTTCTTTCATAGTATTTTAGGTTTTGAAGTTAAAAATATACATCAACATCTCCTATTAAATCTAAAAATATTATACAATTAACAAATACAAATTGTATAAATATAGAGTGTGATTGTATAATGGGATCATACAATAATGGTAAACATGCAAATATTTTATATTCCTTTTCTTCTAATACTGTGCGAGTTGGATATAAAATAGTTGAAAGAATGAATCCCCCAAATTATTTACCATTATGTAGAAAAAATATAATGTATATTAGTTTTAGAATTGTTGATGAAAATGGGGAATTAATTAATTTTAATGGAGAAAA
>CAUHTR010007724.1:0-16730 GCA_959609185.1 Schmidtea polychroa
TTTCATTTTTCAATTATTTTTCTTCTGCAACTGTTAAATCTTCATGTTCTTGAACGAATGTATCAAATGAATCGCCATTGACTGATGCGTTTAATGATTCAAAAGAATCTTCTTCATTGTTTTGGCTTGCTCTCTTCAAAAATGAGGTGATTTTCGCTGATTTATCGATAGCTTCTTTTCGCTTCTTAATGTCTTTTCTTTTTTCTGCTCCACTCTTGTGTCTTTTCATCTAAATTAAATATTCATTAAATTAAGGGATATATTTTATTCGAAAAAAAATTTTCATACCTTTTGTTCATTTCTTTTAGTATTAAAATTTATTGAAATTAATTTTTATCAAATATAAGTACAAACAATATAAACAAACTTTAATTCAGTTTAACACCGACAATTTTAAATTTAAAACTTAAATGAGAAATTTTGGAAATATTTCAAGCCGTTTCATTTCATTTTTTAAGTAGAGAAATTTTAATGAAATTTAAAATATTCTTTCGAATTCCACGCTAGTTGGGTTTAAATTAGAGGCCCCAATATCATATCATTAATAAACGTATATTTTTAAGAATATTTTTAAAAATCTCTTATTCGTGGATTTTAATAACGATCAAGCAATTTTAAATGACGAATTCCTAATCTTAGATCAATCTGATTTATTTAAAAACATGTTAAATTGATATATTAGAGCAAAGAAGTTATATCATTAGTCAATTTTCAAATTGTTGAATTTTTAAAAATTAATTTTTGTTTCCAAAAAAATTTCTTCAAATAAAATTTTGAAGATTTGGGGCCCGGGGCCAGTGGCCCCTCTGGCCCCGCCTCTCATAGGGCCTGGTTGTAGGGGAAAGAAAAATAAAACGAATTTTTGGAACAAAATTGTGGAACAAAATATATGTTCAAAGACAACATACAAACAAAATGTTTTTGATAAGATATTTGAATGTGCCATAAAAGTGTTAAAGATCCATTTGAAGCTTTTCAAGCTAGAATTGAAGCATTCATATTTTTATTTAACATCACAAAACTCTCTTCAATGCCAGATGAAAATTTAAAAATTTGTTATGAAGGTTTGAAAACCAAACTTACTAAATGAGCTAAAAAAGATCCATTTGAAGCTTTTCAAGCTAGAATTGAAGCATTCATATTTTTATTTAACATCACAAAACAGAATTACACTTTGAACTGAAATTTCTTTCCTCTCGGTTTTCTTGAATATTTTAGATCAAAAAAATCTTTAAAACTTTTGTATAAAAAAAATTAAAATAAAATTTATACAATAATGATTCTTCTTACATTGTCTATTTCAGTTGCATGTGCAGAGAGAAGCTTTTAAAATTAAAAATAATAAAAATTATTTAAGATCTAGCATAAGTCAAGATAGACTGAATTATTTGGCAACTATTTCAATTGAAAGTAGCATTGTAAATGATAAAAATATTAAAGAATTGCTATTAAAATTTTCGCGAATGAAAGCTAGAAAAAGCATTATTTTCAAAATAACTTATAAATTAAAATTTTTATGAATTTAATTATAAATTTTGATTTTTGTGAATTTAATTGAAGATAAATAAAACTATATTATTTTTCTATGCATTCAAAATACGGTTGAAGGTATTTCTGGTAATCATTGTCAAACTCTCCTCAGCTCTCCAACATTGGTTAGACGCATATAAATACATCTATGATAACTCTGGCTTTCTTACAAACCTAACTGAGCTCAGCAATGACGCCATCCAAGGGCAGCTTCCAAGTTAATGGAAGAATATTCAGGTGATTTTGAAAATTGCTTTTTTTCAGAATTAGTCCAATTTTCAGAGCTTTTAAAAATAGTTATTGTCCAGCCCATGGCCAGAGCCAGGAACAGGAAGAAGCACAATGCGAACCTCGAAACATATGCACAGAGCCTAAGATATTGCTGTTCTTGAATGAGCAAAATTTCACACAGTCCTTTCCAAATATCCACATCACACTTCGCATCTATCTCTCAATGATGACATCAAACTGCATTGAAAAGCGATCGTTTTCAAAGTTGAAAAGAATAAAAAATGAAGTTAGAAGTGGTCTCAACGCTCTCTCTCTCAATCGTAAGCTCACTTAGCTTTACAAACCTTATTGATAACTTCGCCATGAGAAAAGTTCGCAAACTTAGATTCTAGGTTGAAATATATAAGGGAAAATCCATTAAGGAGGTCCCCCCAAAATAAGCACTTTTTGACCCCCTCCCCCTTGTCCTTTTTATGACCCTTTTCTGGAGACCTTCCCCCCCGGGAACATCCCTCCGAAAAAAGAACTCCCTTATTTTCAGACGAAATTTAGAACATAAAATTATAATATTAGGCATATTATTTTGTTGCTGGTTTAAGCTTTAGTAAAAATTGTCCAAATTTAAAAAGAGAATCCATTTTTTAAAATAAAATTAATAAAGCTAATATAGGCATCTGTCTTTTATTTTGTAGCCTAAATTATTTCAGTCTAATGTTTACTCGTCCTCCCATGGTGATCTGAAAATGTCAAAGATATTTCTGTAGGCAGCTGGGGATACAGACGAACTGCTGTGGCTTTCTTCGGTTGTCTCCAGACATTCAGTTTCTGCTTCGTCTTCAACATCCATTACCAGTTTTTGTTGATAAGTGCCTGAACAACCATCATTTTTACGATGACACATTATGGCTGCATGCGAGGGCATGTAGATTTGACAGGATTTGCAAACCCTTGATTCAATATACTTGGGTTTTAAACTTGGGCAGTACATATCATACGGTATCTCGCTTTTGTAAGTTTTGCTGGATGCTGGCTTTTGTTTAATGGCTAGCCTCTGCCAAAGTGACATTAATTTGTCACCTGTCTTGACATTGCTAGGATCTGGTATATCTGGCCCACTGGATGTGATTCTGACTGGAAATGGTTCTGGTAGAAAACGATCCGGCAATACCTCTGACCAGGATGTTCGCATTTTGCTGCAACATTTCACAGATTGACACTTCACAATCATCAGCATATACTGAGAAATTCTACAGTGACGTGTCATCCATCCTTCATCTACATTCTCAACACTCAGTGTAGCATTCCCTACATACTCAGCCTCAACAGGATGACCATCTAACGTCAAGTTCCTCCAAATTTCAGATAGCACTTCACCTGCATTCTTAAAATTCTGTTTTTCCAAATTGTCATCAATTGTACATCCCGAAGCATTGAGATGGCTACCATATGAGTCGTGAGGAAGAATGATGCCGGAAAGTTCTTTGCTGAGAGGTGCCATTTGTCTTTCAACGTAATTGAATGCCGATAAACCTGGTGCATGTGTCATTGTGATATAGACGTCAAGATTGTATTTTTTAAATCGGTCAACAGCCACTGCCAAAGTTTTTGGATATCTTGGATTTTCATCTGGTCCTCCATCTACAAAGGCTAGAAAAATTGGTTTAACAACTTCATTAAGCTTCGCAACTTCTTGGAATGATTCCAATTCAATAAGGTGTTCGACATCTCTACCATGACTGAAAGATGTACTGCCATCATGTTTCGCACTTCTGATAGCAATGTACATTGGGCCAGAATAAGAAATATCGAATGATGCATGTTCACTTGGTGCTTTGATGACGCAGGCTGCATACATTGATGGAGTAAGTTTGTGCCTGCCCGCAACGACGAAATCATGATCAGGGAGGCAAACTTCGTATTCGAGACACATGAGAATTGGCGCCTGTTTACTTGCTGCTGCTAGACCAAGTGGAACCTTGGCTTTGTCATCTATTGATAGAACAAAGACTGCCGATGGTCCAAACAAGGCAGCAACGGACTTCAAATACTCCTTTGTTACAAATGTAAAATCCGCATCAACATGGTGTTTGTGTTGACTGTTTTCTGGGCGTCTTAGTTTCACTGGAACAACATTCACGTGCTTCTTCCCTTCATTTGAGTCGATCCTGCTTGGGATTAGACGTAAGTAAAGAGCCGATCTACTAAGTGTGTAATCCATTTTTCTAAGTTTAGAAACTAGGTCATCCAATGTGCAGCAGGCATGGAGAATTTCAGTACGTCTCTTCCTGTCAGCTCAAGCACATGCGTCACAAGAGCGATTATGGCATTATGTAAATCAGATTGGGTTTCTTCCAGTGATGAACGGCCAGTTCTATCTCGTGCAAATTTCTTCAGTTGTGGGTTTGAATCTGACAAATCTTTCATAGTTGCTCTTAGCTCAGCTCGTTTTTTCTCTTTTTTTCTGCGTCTTTTTGTAATAGTTTCAATCGCTTTTCATCATCACTTAGGCATTCTTTTGCTTTCTTCAGCTGCACAAGATTATCATTTGTTGCCAATCCCGATTATTTGAGATCCTGGAGTGTCTGAAGTAGACTTTTTTGTTTCTCAATTTTCAAACTCAAATTGTCTTTTGCGTGTTTAATTGTCTCATTTATCTCTTTTTTCTTCAATCATAAGTTCATTTGTTGTGGGTTGACTAACCTCTAAAACTGTATCGGAGTCTATTTGTGCTTCAATATGTTGATTATTCGTGCTTGGTGTATATTTTTGAGAGACCGGTCCAAAAAAGACATGATTTAGCTGCTTTTCTTTTGTTCAAATTTTCCAACTCCACCAAATTGTCTCGATAGGCATATAGATTGTTTTTAATTTGTTTCCATTCTTCATTTGCATCTCGTTGTTGCTTTTCTTTGTTGATGCATTGGTATGCAGAACAGTAAAGTTTGTAAAATGTTATTTTAACATGGATATTTTAACAATTAAAATAATTAAAACAATTAAAATACTGTATTACTATGCAAAAATAATATTATATTTATACAAAAACAGCTGAAGCTAAATAATATAAAAATTTAATCAATATATTAGATTATGTTTTTATTCCAAGCTACTACAGTTGGATATTGCTAGACATTGGCTATGCAGCCTCAGATTGATGCAGTGACAAGGGATAGGAGAGATGATTCCAGCTATAATGCTGTCGGGTAACTCGGGGTCAAGAAGTGTCAGTACGATATGTACTAGCATTTTATGCTGTGGGCTAGAAGATTCAGATATGTGACTCACAGAGTGCTGCTGCAGATTCTTTTACATTCATTCACTGAATCACTATGCTGCATCTTTAGTGCTGGGACAAAATTGTAATATTAAACTAATATTGAGACAGGAGCATAATTTAATTAAATGGGGTGCTAGGTTATAGGCTACAAGTTTGCAACTCTTTGTAAGAGATGGGAGAAAATAATATTCAAATAATAGGGGTGTTGGGTAGGTATTAGGTTTAGTCTGAGGATGTCCTAAGAACCTGGAGCCCCTCCCCCATTGTCCCCATATGTCACCTCAGTAGAGACCCCCTCCCCTCCCCCTTAGGGGACGTCCTTAATGGATGCTCCCTAATAATAAATATTTTAATGAAGTGTGGATTCATGTTACTTTATATAAATGAAATTTACTTTAATTTAATTTTTTGTTTTCCTACACTCTGTCTTACAAGTTACAGCCTTACATTAGCTGCTATCAATCATTCTATTTAAATTAATGCTGGACTGGACCGGGCCCAGTTTGAATTGCAGCTAAGCTTAATCCACCCCTGGGTAAATAATGTAATATTACATTACAATTTGTATTAAAAGTAAATAAATATATCTCACAATACAAAGATGACGCCAGAAATATAGTGAGGGGTTTAAATGATGGGAGTTTCTTTATAAAAATATATCTAAGTTTCTACAGCTATATAATAAATTATAATTATTTCCGATTCTTCTTCGCACTCAATAATGCTTTCCCTATTTTGAATTTTTAACACTTTCATAAAAAATCATCGGAATAGAGTTTTTTATGCATGAGGAAATGTATTCAAAATAATATTCAAACAATTTCTATTTATTTTTATTATCATGTTAATTAAAACTATATTATGTCTCACATATTTATTACAGTTACGTCAATAACATTAACCTAATGAAATGACATAGTTATAAATGCAGGGGACTCGGCAAATAACATAAATGTTATTCATTTTATTGTTTTTATTTAGTTAGTCTAACTTACATTGATGATTTTTTTCGATTCATCCAAACTTTAACAAAATTGATAATCTTTTTGTTATTCTAATAATATTACGAGAGATGAAAGATAAATGCCTTTACATAGAATTTTCTCAGAATAAATTATTAAGTGTCACATTTCCTTGAGAAAACAGACTTCTATGACTATATGACATTATGTATGTTTATTTATTTTCATAAATTGAATACGACAATTCTGTCAAATGGCAATAAGAAAAATAATATTAATAATAAATAATAATGAAAATGAAAATTAATAAATAATTAATGCAAAATGATATGTTTAATTAATTTAAAAGTTGTTTAAATTTACAATGTAAATTAGAATTAATTGAATATGGTGTGATATATTATCACGTGCAAGTTGAATTTGGTTGCATTGAACTGATTCTTTAAAAATGTCCAGCCTTCAAAGTCGGAAATTAGAAGATAATTTTGATACAAATAGTGATTTGTTGAGTTATGACGTAATAGTTCATAGCAGTATTGTGAAAAATAAACCATGGGTTAAAGATACTCAACTTATGATTTATTGAAGATGGTTTGAAGATATTTTTAGACTAGTATTCGATTTTTTGGGTAATCTCCTAATTTCGTTTTGAAATTAATGCTCTGCTTGTTGTCAAGTTGGTTGAAAAAAAAACTTCCTCCTTATTCAAGGAGTCTATTTTGAGAAATACTATCTGCACGAAGATTGAGTTCAAACAAAATGATTTGCGAACTTGCTGACCATAGAAAGATTGAGATCCATTAATTGTCAGTATTAACTCGCACTATGCGAAATCGATCAGACATTGTGGCTTTTGCTGTAATGAATCGTTTGTCAACGTATATTGGGTCACGTTTACTCTTCTTCAAATCTGAATACGAAACCTGGCTGTGCCGTTATGGATTTTAGTAAAATAAATAATTGTTCATTTATTTTGAGTTGAGAGAAATTCTTTTTAGTACAAGTTGACTAACTGCTTATATTGAGTCGAAATGAAAAGTAGATCAACCATGCGTTTGAAAGTTTGATTAAATTTGATTAATCATATAATTAGGTTGAATCTCAATGCAAAAATATACGAATAAATACTACCATTAAAGATTTACAGGTTTTAATACGTGCTTTCCTAATGCTTTGTTAGATTTCTATATTTATTTAATTTACCTTAACCCGGTATGGTAGGCTATTCCAATCTTATTTTCTTGATTGACATTTTCTCCGAAATAAAAATTGAAGGTTGTTTCTACTTTGCTATTCAAATCAATCCATGTTGATTTGCTTGGTTAGTAAATTTGGCTTTATTGACTTTTTCTTCCGCATGACCTTACACCTCTCCTGAAGTATGAAGTGTAAGACTGCGATTTTCTATGTCAGCACCTACATCATGATAATAATCTGTACAAATATTCGGCATAGTCAGAGGTTAGTTATGTATATCATTATTGTCTTGAAATGCGGTTCATTTTAGTGATCATAAAGGTAGCTTCACCGTAAAAAGTAAATGATAAAAAAGCATTATTATATGAATAATGTGAAAATAAATAGTCAAATCCAAACATTATTAAATAAATGTTTGAAATGGAGGATGGATTGTTTCAGAATTCTGAAAAACAAAAAATGAGAAAAATAATAATAGAATCAATAAAAATTAAACGATGAAATAGGACAAGTTCAGTCTTAATTAACAAGTACAAAAGGAAGTAGGAAAAACAAAAACAAAATTAAATTTGCATATCTCCATAACTTGCACGAGATAAAGTGAAGAGAACACCGGGGAAGACCATAGATGGTGTCTTCAAAATATTATATAATTTGACAGCATTTAGAGATAATAGAAGAACTAAAGACGAATGAAGAGAATGTACGGTTGAAAGGGATCTGAACTGAAATCAATATCAGTAAGTGCCATTAGATTGCAGGCTAAAAGAAAATCCAACTTGAATCAAAAACAGAATTTCTAAAATAGAAAAAGGAGACAGAAGTTGTAAAGAAAAGAAGAAACAGAATTAAATTGAAACACAAGATGAATTACGAAGTTATCGAAGAAACAATTTAAAACAAAATAAAACCATCGAATAAATTCTAGTTAAAGCTATGAAAGCAACTAAATCGAGTCTACCAATCAATGAAACCAGGACAGTAATCAATTTGTTTGTGAATTCAAAGTTATATTAAAAATAAGTTGTTATTCTCGAATGATTGCGATAAGGACTCAATCTATTGTTATAATAATTCATTATTGGTAGCTGTAAATTAGTAATTAATTGTGTTAATCAATAAAAGTTTATACTGCCAATAAGTGAAAATCTAAGGGGACCACAAAAGTATGTTAGAATAATGGAAAAACAGGACATTATTTTGTTGAGCATAACAGATACTCATTAGACAAATTACAATATCATGTTTAAGTTTATAAATGCTTTTAAAAATATTATGACAACATGTATTTCATTAAAATTAAAGTTTTGATACTTAAAATTTAAATTACTGAGAATATAATTTGTTTAAAACTTACATTTTCATCATAAAGAAGTATAAATAATTTAATTCAAGCGTGATTTAACAATATTTTAAAATAATGAGTTCAGCTGTGAACGGCGTTGTTTTTGACTACGATGGGTTTTCTGCTTCAGAACTATTTAATAAAAAAACGGGATTAACCTACAAGTTGCAGATTTTAATTTTTATATTATTTTAATGAATTTTTTTATAGCGATTTTATTCTTTTACCTGGTTATATTGATTTTCGTTCCGAAGAAGTAGACATAACTACGAGGATTACAAAGAACATGTATCTTAAAACTCCACTAGTTTCTTCTCCTATGGATACTGTCACAGAATCAAACATGGCTATTGCAATGGCTGTAAAAATTAAATTTTTATATAACAATTATTTCTATATTTTACGACATAAAATTTATAAGCCACTAATTATAAATATTACTAGTACTTTGTTTGAGTCGAATCTTTACATAATTTATGCCATAAATAATAAATAATTCAACTAAAGAATAAGACATTTCTTTATAATTTTGAAGCAATATTAATCAATTTCTGACGTAATAATTAATATTAATGTTAATAAATTTAGTGATAATTTGTGCAAACATACTTTTTTAAAAATAAACATTAGAATACATTGCAAAAATTTCCCTATAATTTTTATCAAATTAATTTTAATATTTATAAATGGTATTGTAAAATTTGAAGATTCTGGAAGATCAAAATTGATTTAGTTTAATATTTTTATGAATTTTCAGATTCTCTATATATAAAGTTCATATTAGACCAATTTACACTTTTCAGTTTGCAATCACGCCAAATTTGTCTGCAACTTGCTTCTGCTTCCATAAACTTTGCAGAAGTTTCATAATGTCATACTAGTGTTGTAGTTTGAGGTCATTTAATGGATGTTTAATAGTGATGTTGTAATTAAAATTAATGCTAAACTAAGGATATAGGTCCAGTCGCTCAATCACACACACATACACACAATGTTACAATTGTGGAGTATTAATACAACATAGTCAATGGTTCTAATAGTGTCCTGTCCATGTCACCCTACAGGGACAAGGATTGTCTGCACGCGGGATACAGTGTGTGTGTGTGTGTAAAGCGGTGAGTGTAACTGTGCGGCAGAAGCAACAATGGTTACATTCCTGTGGATTTTGCATGCTCACACGCTTACTTAATCTTGCTACTAGACCAGAAACCGCTGATATACGTTTCCTATAATATAACAAAAAAATCAATAATCTTACATTATAAAAACATACATACTTACTTTGATTTCACGTTGATGTTCTCATTTATAGTTCAGTGAAATACATTTACACTATAGAAATCTGAAGTGGAAGAACAATTAAAAACTGCACACAAGCGCAACATATACTAAAAAACACATACAAACTTTTTTTCATAGAAATGCACCGTTGAGATACGTTTCTATAATAACTTTATTTTAGACAATTTTCAGAAAAAAAGATCGCTGAAAATTTTTAAAAATATATGGCTTTTTAAAAAACTTGGGTTAAAAGTCTTTTCAATCCAGATTTGATTTCCTGAATGAAGCTCAGAAAAAAAAATTACAAAAATTAAAAAAATCATTTTATTCATATTCGGCGATTTTTCCCAAAATATTTTAGAAAAATACATATTTTTGGTGATTGATTTATTTATTTAATTATAATTAAAAATATATCTGACTCACATTTTTTCGAAATAATTCCAAAATACTTAAAGATAAATGTCATAAAATTCCTAAAAAAACCCTGAAAATTAATTAAAAATAATTTATAATTATACTGTTGATTAAAAGTAATATTTAAGAACTTGAATAATGATCTCATATCTATATGGATCAAAATTCAAGTCTTAAAATTTACTTAAAATTAAACATCTTACCTGAAAGCCATTTGTAAAATGGCTAAAATAAATTTCCAAAATATGATGAGGAATTCATTAAATTGGTGAGTGAGAAATTGCTCTACACGCCAACCACCACTATAGAGAATGTATCTCAGTGGTGTTTGGCACCAGAAACCGCTGATATACATTTCCTATGATATAAGAGAAAAACAGAAATATACATACTTATTTCGATTTCAAGCTGATATTCTCATTGATAGTACAATTGATAGATACGCCTTACACTATCGAAATCTAAAAAGGGGTAGAAAAATTAAATACTGTACACAAGCAAAACATATACTAAAAACACATAGAAATTCGCTGCTGAGATACGTTTCTAGACAATTTTGAGAAAAAGATCACTGAAAATGTTTTAAATGTATTTTTAGAAAAGCTACGTTAAATCGTCATGAAATTAACGAAATGTCATTGTAAAAACTATTTTTGAGTTAAAATTAAGTTAATTATTCATTAGAATTTCTGATATTTGTTTCAGAAATGTCTTAGAAAAATACATTTTTGGCGATTGATTTAATTATTTAATTATAATTCAAAATATATCTGACTTACATTATATCAAAATAATTCCAAAATTATAATTATAAAATAAATTTCATAAATTCTTAAAAAAACACTGAAAATTAATTAAAATTAATTTATAATACAAATATTGACTAAAAGTAATATTTAAAATTTGAATAATGATTTCATATCTATATGGATAAAAATTCAAGTCTTAAAATTTACTTAAAATTAAACATCTTACCTGAAAGCCATTTCTAATGAAAAATGAAATTCATTAAATTGGTGAGTTACCGATTGTTGATCAATTGGTGTACACACTAACCACCACTATAGAAAATGTATCTGAGTGGTTTATGGTGTATTACGGGGCACATTATTAGGCAAACTCATGAGTATTAGAGAGTAATTATATCGGTGCTTCGTAAAAACTTTGTATTATGTGAATTATAAATAGTCATCAATTGTTGTTATTTTTGTTTAAATAAATTAATTTACTAATATATCTAGTGTTTTGAATACACATTTGCATGATACTATTTTTATTTTTTAAATAATTTTGTCTTAAGCCTACCATTTTTGCTTGAAATTGCAAAAATGTATGTTTGGGTTACATTTATGTCATACAAAAAATATTCAAGAGTTGAAAGGGTTAAACCACAGGTCAATTGTCATGAATTTATCGTCATGTTGTTTTCAGTTATATAAACCTCAATATTTGACATGAGTTCGATGCAATTATTAAACTTTTTGGGGTTATTTACTGAAGTAATTGTTTCAAATAGCATTGATGCTAAAACGTGTTTTATCTAAATTTACCGAAATATCCGTAACCAGTAAAACCACAAACAACTTGCTAATTTGAAAAGTATATACTATGACAAACATTGAATTTTAGTCCTACACTACAGATTGAGTAAATTCATGTAAAAAATAAGTCATTTTAAACGAGTTAACTGCAAAACACGAATTCGACGTCAAGTTTGTCTGTATCCATTTTCATATGTTTTTGTACGTGCATTTGTCTAAGAATATTTTTAATCACCAAACGATTTCTGAGTACTTTACTACGCTTTATGTTGTTCCAAACTGAAAATCCTAAAAATACACATTATTGACAACATCGTACAAAGTTGAATTATAATTTTACTGAAATGAAAGAACTTCATCACTAATTATGCAACATTATCATCTTCGAAACTTATATTAAAATCTTATTGTACTAAATGAAATACTGAATATGAACCGAAAATTCTCTTAACAGTCAATGATTGGTACTTATTAGAGTTACTGTTTTTTTGAACTTCTCATATTTAAAACATCTATAATTGTAAAATTTGCTATTTCGTATTCTAAATACAATAAGTTCGATAAAACGAAGTATTAGGTTCATTTTCAATTTCTTTCAGATATTTGTTTATCCTAAATACTTCCAGGTTTCCTTTCCCTGTTTTCGTAAGCTTAACATCTGATTAATAAATTTGAATGAAATTGACTTATATAACAGTAACCGTAACATGTAGTGTATTATGTGTTGAATAAACTACAGAAAAAATATGTTTGATCTTTTAAAATGGTAGCTCTAAACAAAATTTCGGAAAAAGCAGTCTAACAATTGTAAAATGTATAAATGATTATGTAATTGTCATTTCATTGAACTTGATTCATATGCCTGTCCGAATTTGTCACTGAATTTCAGTTGTTTTTTATTTTTGTAAATAACTGTTTTAAAACTATTCAGTTATCAGGAGGCATTGGAATATTACATCACAATTGTACTATTGAAACTCAAGCAAATGAAATCAGAAAAGTTAAAGTAAAATTATTCTAACACATGATCAATCAAAGTGTTTGAAATTCAGAAATACGAGCAAGGATTTATAGTAGATCCTGTAGTGATGTCAATTGACAATACAGTTGGCGATGTCATGAACATTAAAATTAAAAACGGATTCACTGGTATTCCAATTACAGATAACGGGAAGCTTGGAGGAAAACTCGTTGGCCTTGTAACATTGAGAGATATTGATTTCTTACCAAAGAATAATTGGGATCTCAAAGTTTCCGAAGTAATTTGAAAAAAAGTCTAGTTGGAGTCTTATCAATTATTTTCATTGAACAGGTAATGACTCCATTTGAAAATTTAATAACTGCACCTTATGGAGTTGCGTTACATGAAGCAAACGGAATATTACAACGCAGTAAAAAAGGTGACACTTAACAATACCTAAACTTTTGATAAGTTTCATTCATAGGAAAATTACCAATAATTAATGAAAACAGAGAACTAGTTGCACTTATTTCCCGTACTGATTTGAAAAAAAATCGAGAATATCCCCTTTCTTCTAAAGATGACAGGTAAATAATTATATATTTACGGGAGGGTGAGAACTGTAATATAATTAAAACGATCCTAAAATTGAATTAATTAATTTTGTTCTTGTTCTTTACGGATTTAAGAGATTTTCTTCGGTTTTCTTAAATTTAAAATTACCATTAAATTTATTTTAGTTTATCCATCATTCTTTTCTCTATTGGTAGATAATTTTTTAGAAAAATTTCAAGTAATCAAAAGTGAAGATATATGTTGGGTATATGGTAGTTGATCGGGGATTATTAGGCTGCCAATTACTGATCTGATTCCGAGCGTGTTATTTAATAACGATTGTCACAATTGATTACATAGAATTCAACGATACTAATTTTCAACACACCTTAAATGTTTCAAATGTTTATTACAAACCTTCGGGAAGAATAGCACAACAGTGACAATACTCTAAGAACACAAATCCTTGGCTACTGCCGGTAACGGGCGATTCAAAAAATTGAGCTAGTTTCTTTTAACTTGATTTGAGTTTCTCAACTACCTACGATTTACTAATTCCATACTCAAGTTTTTTCCAACTGTTACCTGATTCTCAGCAATTTACTTTACTCCTCGTAAATTCAAATTTCTCATATTTCTTTCTAGCAAATTTTTTCTGTCGTCTGATAATTTGTGTTCAGTTTTTATACCTTTCAAACTGATGGCGCTTATTGATAATCCATTCATTTCCCCACCTGTTTCATTGGCATATATATATATATATATATATATATATATATATATATATATATATATATATATATATATATATATATATATAATATATATATATATATATATATATATAATATATATATATATATATATATATATATATATATATATATATATATATATATATATATATATATATATATATATATATATATATATATATATATATATATATATATATATATATATATTGGTTCTCACTCGTTTAATAATCAAGTTAGACACTTATTAGAGACCGAGGCTGTAATGTCCAACTCAGAACCGTGGGAAATGACTCCGTTATCTTGAAAATCACATTTTTTAACTGAGCGAAAATGAATTAGTACGCTGCCTTTCACTTTACTACCACTCGGAAAACATACGCGAATACCCAGGGAGAATTCGGAGCTGTCCCATATCATTTTCACTGAAGTGCACCCAATTGGTAAGAATATGCTGTATCTCTTCTCCATCTTTTTGATTGCTGCCGTCCCGAAGTTCTATTGCACACTCATCGGATAATAAACTGGTAGTCTAGAGTTGCTTAGGTTTGTTGACTAGACTCCACACGGTACTCATCTGGATATTTGGAAGTGTGTCAGCAAAGGTTTACACCTAGCCGCCTTACATTTGATGCCCATACTTCTTAAGTAATTTCCTATGGTCATTCGCGTCACTCGAACACTGTCATGCTCCATCACATACATTCTAAGTTGTTCCAGAGTAGAGAAGGGTTGTCGCTCTTTAAGCTTTGAATAGCCTTTATATTTCCCCTTGTTACTTCCAACAGTTTCCTTCTCATTGTATTCCTACAATAATATCTAATTCATCAATGAATATAATAAATTATAACATGATTTTACCTTAATTGCATTCCTAATCGCTCCAATAAACACGGAAAACATCCCCGATAGATTGTCATTTTTTTAATGTCTGGATTAATATCACGCTTTTTCCCATACCTGCAATGTGTTAAATAACCACAAGCAAAAACATTACGATATTGGTCAGCTAAAAAAATAATACACTTGAAATTTAACATATTTTTGTATTGGTGGGCTTAATTCAGTTTATTATTATAAGAACTTTTGTCAATTTTCACCACTGATGTCTTTTCAATTGACATTGTATTTATTAAAAACTTGACTATTAAATCAGTAAATATATCGATATAAATATACTTTTATTCATTGTATTTTGAGGTTTTGTACTATATATGTGGATTTTTTATTGTTAATTCTTTTCCACGGGAAACCGAGAAATGAAAGTAGAATTTCATGTATACACGATAAAAAAGGAACCGGAAAGCAGACGTCTTAATATAGATTTTAACTTAAATATTGGGTTGGCCAATAAGTCATTGCGCTTTTTTAATGGAATCCTTTCTTTGTCAGAAAAGCTTTTAATAATTTAAAACAATTTGAATACATTTTGGTACAACATGAGCACAAAGAAATTCATCTGATAAAACGAATTGACACCTGCAATAACCTCCCAAAACTGGAAGAAAATGATCCTTTTTAAAACGTATGATAACAAAGAATGTCGAACGAAAAATGTCTTATAGTAGGCGTAATAAACATGGTGAAAGCACTTCAAAGCAGATATTCACCAAAGGAAGATTATGCTGTCATCCTGTGGGACTTCAAAAGCATTGTGTATTTTGAGCTTCCAAGAAACAAAACGATTAATTTGGAAGTGTATTGTCCCAAAGTTGATGAATTAAATGAAGCCATTAAATAGAAACGACCAGAACTTGCCAATTACAATTGGGTTGTTTTACGCCATGATAATTCAAGACCACATATAAGTTTTATCACTCGTCAGATATTGTTGAAACTGAGATTAGATGTAATACCAGATCTAGCACCATTAGACTATCATTTATTTCGTTCTTTACAAAACAATTTGAATTGTAAAAACTCTACCTTTGATGATGATATAAACCGTAATAGGAAATGTATTTTGCCGAAATAAATAAAAACTTCTACGACGAGGAATCACGTAGTAACTTGAAAGCTGGCAAAAGGCCGTCGAACAAAATGGACAATATGTTCTTGTTTCATATGAATTACTAGTGTTATTAAGACAAAAAAACAATGACTTATCGGCCAATCGAATAGTTACTATCTTGTTATTGTGGAAAATTCAGTTGATTAGTTGAATTTTTTTCATGCTGATGACATGAACTTTTGAACTGTTATGATAATTTTGCATTAAATACAAATAATATATTTTTAGATAAGTACATGCCATAAGTAGTAAATTAAAATGTACTTAATGAAAAACTTCGCAAAATATTTTCCTACAAATTTTTAAACTTAAAATGAATTTTCGAAACACCTTCCACAAACATTTCGGAATTTCTTTTCAAGAATTTTTTTTATCCTAATTTTTAGATGATTTTTCTAAATTTTAACTTGTTAATTACTCGAAAATTAAATGATATATAAATGTTTACATATGCCACTCTAAATTAGCACTCCCAATACTGAAAAAGTATCTAAAAGAATTACATATATGACATCTAAATAATCTAATCTTAAAGTTTTCAAATGAATACTAATTAATTTTTAGTTATTGATTATTGATTTTTAAATGTTTTAAATAGAAATTTTTAATATAAAAATCGCGTTTTATTAGAGAACTAGCTCTTGTACTAGACTTCGCCCGAGTTTAC
>CAUHTR010007724.1:16830-48032 GCA_959609185.1 Schmidtea polychroa
ATAAAAAATATATTGATGGTGTTAAAAATTATACTGATTTAACAACAACAAGAATTGAAAGTTCATTAACAACAAAAATGGATTCAATGGAATCAAAGCTTAATAATATCGAACAACGATTTAATGATAAATTTGACAAGTTACAAAGTCTGTTAACTGAACAAGTTGTAAAGTTAAATACTACCATATTAAACTCTAAAGATAAACAAATTATGAATACTAAATTTAATACAATATATAATATAATAAGTGATATGATTACATCATTTAATAAAAGAATTTCAAATTTAGAATCTCATACAACACACATTAACACCACACATAGTATTAGAAAAAGAGCTGCTGAATTAGAACAGAATAAAACATTATTACCCCATACATATAAACATTTTATAGAACCAAGTTTAATAACAACAAATAGTAAATCCTGGAGTGTTTTTATGATTGTAAAGATTATTGATCCTTATTTCTTTTTATTTGATGATGATAATGAAAGAAATGATTTGAAATGGTTTGTGAAATGTGATTATAATAGTAAGCTTGAAAAGGGTGATGTTATAATGACTAGTTATGATTTATCACACGGAGATTGGTATGTTAATACTCATTCACATGGACCACATAAAGTTAAAAGTAAGAATATTCATTTTTCTAGTTCACTTGTACAATATATAGATTTAATATTTTATGAAAAAAGGTTGATGTTGATGAAGTTCGTAAAGCATTGATGGAATTGTATAAAGATATTCTCTCAACAAGAGTTTCTTTTGATATCCGAGTATTGGTGCCAGATGGTGCTCAGAAGAATAAAGTCTTATTTTTTTAATTAATAAAATGGACAAAGTCCAAAAGATGGAAGAAGTAAGAGAAGAAAAAATTTATCCAGAGCTCCCTCCAGAATTGAGATCATCAGGATATTATTCTTCCAAGGCCTCGGCTCCCACAGAACTTGAAATTATGAGAGTAAAAGAATTTAAATCAGAAACCTTACATTTACAAGATTTATTAAAGCATTATAAAAAGGTTAAAAATAGATGGAATAAAGGGAATACAGTTTTAAAAATTATAGGTTATTCTTTAGGATTTACATCTGCAATATTAACAGTTATTTTACCTATAACTTTACCAGTTTTAACAATAGCACCTGTAATACTTGGAAGTATTTCTGTAGCTGATGGTTTCTTGACTGAAATAGTTTCATTATCTTATACTTCTAAAAAGAAAAGTTTATATCGTGAAGTTTGTTTATCAATAGAATTAGGAATCTCTAAATTATTTTTATTTCAATTAAAAGCTTTGGAAGATGGAATCTTAACTGATGATGAAATAATGAAATCAAATCAAATAATACAAGATATTAAAAATAATATTAATAGATTAAAAAGTGCTAATGTTATAACTAATGAATATTCTAAAAAAATTAAACGAGAGAAGTGGCTAAAGAATCATACATAAAAAAATTTATTGCCCTTCAAAAGGTTGATGTTGTCACTCTTAAATTAATTGTTGACATTTTTAAAAGAAAAAAATCATTTGATAGAATCTGATGTTAACTTTTCGAAATTAGTTTTTAGAACCTCTTTATGATCTTTAAATTCTTTATCACTTAGACCTTTTATATATTCAGGATCAGTATTAAAATATTTAAGTTCTAAACATATAGGATTAAAAACTTGAGAATATAAAGGTTTCTCAATTCTCTCAGGATAAATGATTTCAACATTATAAATATCAAGATCAGTAATCTTTGTACCATATAACTGATTCAATCTATCAAGATTTTTTATTATTGGTATTAAATTATTTCCTATAGGTAGTGTTGTCTTTAAATCACTTAGGATGAATCTCTTATCATCATAATTTGATAATGATACTTTTTGAGATTCTACCAAGTAAATATTATGCTTTTCACTTTTAAGTTGATGTACTTCATCAATTTTATCTTTATGATTTGGATTCAATGTATCTATATAATCTTGATGAGAAAGTTTCTTTGCTACACATCTCTGAATTCCTTTACATCTGTTATCCTTTACTGGTTTTTCTTCCTGCCCGTCCACTCCCTCGGGGAATACAGGATATTTAAATGTGATTGGAAACTCACCCTTTGAATTTTTAAAATATATTGTATGTTCTTCAAATTTAGGTTTTGTATATGTTTCGTATGAATATTGTTTAGAACGAATAAATATTCCATTTTCTATAGGAGTAAAAGGTTTTTCATCTTTAAATGAAAATAATTCTCCAGATGAATTTATTAAATTTGAAAGTATAGGATTTTCAGAGATATCACTTTCTAAATCATCAGTTCTTATTGTTAAAAACATTGAATCTGTATCCATTGCATGCATTGCTATATTCGATCCATATATAGGTTGTAAGATGTTATAATATGTCTCATACATTTGTAATTTTGAAAGTTCTAAAATTGCAAAGCCGATAAATATTGGTTTATTATATGTTTTCTCAAAATTCTGTAGTTCTACTGCAGTAAGATTTTCAGAAAATACTTCTGCATTTTTAAATGTAGGCTTTCCTAGCATACGATTATAACGGGCTATATCTTTCGGGGTATTTGTCAAGAGTTCAATATGAGTATATTTATCAACAATTTCCATTGTCTTCCCAAAGACTGAATTGTTTAAAAGTTTATAATTATTATCTTTAAAGAGATTACCTTCTCTTTTTGCAATGTTTCGACAACGAATGTTCTCCTCGATGAAAGCTTTCATGAATGGAGCTTGTTTAAATCTTATAACAGTATGAACTTTTTTTAATATCATTCCTTGTGAAAGATAAAACTGTAGTAAGCGATAATGGGAGAGATAAAACCTACTATTTGTTTGATCACCGAGAAGTTTGATTGTTGGAGGTTTACCTTGTAACATTTGCCAGATTGAAAGTTCGTTGATATCAATCATTCTTCTTATAGGAGCTAAAGGGAAATATCTTGTTCCTGATTTTATATCATCAGGATAGTCAAGGTCACATTCTACAAAGTATCCTATTGGAGAATCTTTCGGGGTTGAAAGTATTTCTTTTATAAGATCGTCTGTTGGTTCCATCTCAATGAAATCACCCATTGGTAAATATTGAGTCATAATTCCTGAATATAAAGCTGTTGCATCTATATAAAGTATAAATAAAGGATTTTTCATTCCTTCTAATACTTCTTTTAGTTCCTCACTATTAAGTTGTATATGTGCCTCAGGATATTTAGAAAGTATTCTACTAGTAGTTATTGCATTTCTAGCTTTTATTTCTCGATTACCCATTACTGAAGAGAGTCTTCCTCTAATATTAGTTTTAATCAAATTAAACATATCGAGGTCGGTTAAAAGATCTATAACTTTATCACGCTCTGGAAGATCTGAAGTCCAAATGGTATATAATAAAGTATCCCAAGCTAAAGAGGGTGCTGTTATATAATTGTAGGGTTTAAGAACAAAAGAGTTTGTAAATTCTTCAAAGCAATCTGCTAGAATATAAACATCCAAGGATAGGTACATGTCAGTATATTCTCCTAAAGTTTTACAGTCAAATAATTCCCACATTTTATTTGCTCGAGAATATTCTTGATCTGTAATATGATATTGTTGAAGTTGTGAAAAGAATGTTTCTTGGTTAGGAAGATTTGTTTCATTATATATTTCAAATGAATTCATATAATCATATGGATATATTCCTTTTGCTAAACATGTAGGATATTCTTCTAGAGGAATATTATTTTTTTCCAAGAATTCTCGAGTGATTTTAAAATATTCTGGTTTCATTGTTTTTGCCACTGCATCTAAAGACATTTGGAGAAAGTTTAACGAGTCTATAAATTTTAATCTTCCATATTCAACTGATTTATATTTTTCCTTTGTAAGTCCTATAACTTTGAAAGAGTTTTTAGCATTTTCTGCTAAATGTTTAATAAATAGATGTATGTCATAACCAAAAAGATTATGAAATATAACAGGTACAAATTTGGGAGTATGACAATTAAGATTGCAATTTCTATGAGCTGCTCCTCGATAATTATTTTCACTTTTTAAATGATCATGATCTATAACTTTTGCATTATCTTGTCCTTCATGAAATAATCTTGTTTCTTCTGCTTCTATTTGGTCAATAGTTAGAGATCTAATATCAGAATGACTTTCAGAGAGAGAGAGTTCCTCAAAGGGTTGTTTACACATCCAACAATTTGAAGCGTTTTCATATTCTTCCTGTTGTTGTTCTGAAATATTTTGAGGATAGCTTGTTTTTAATACTTTAAATATTTCGTGTTCTAAGCTATTTATACTTTTAGTAAAGTGATCTAGAACCTCTTCTGAAGAAGTTCCTCTAAATGAATATTCTCTAGATTTTATGAGTTCAGGATAATTACTTTTAAATAATAGTTTATAAGCAGATGGTAATTGTTTAGCTTGTTTGATACTATTGGGTTTATTCTTTTTTCTTAGAAAGGCTTTCATCCTTGTTGGTTTCTCCTTCTGTCCAGAGGCTTTCCATTCATCCATGAGTTTATATTTTTCTATTATTTTTAAATATTGTATAATTATATCTTGTTCGCGATTTATACATTCAAAGTCTCCATAGACACAGCCTACTGTTTGTAGTAAATTTGAAAAGTTTTTAAAATACATCTTGGGGTTATTAGGCATTCTAATTAAAGCTGGATCATCTTTTTCACAAATTCTTGTATGTTTAATCATAGAGTTTTTAGTTGCTGAATAATGAAGACATCTTTTACATGTTCCTCCTCCACAAGTTGGATTCTCTGGAGATGTAAAAGCTTGAAAGTTTTTTATTAAAATATAATGTTGATTATTTTCTTCTTCCAAGATTAAAAGATATATCTCCCTATCTCCACTATCTCTAACTTCATAATCAGAAATATAAATTGGAATAATATCTTTCCTTCCATATCCCCATCCTTTAACATGTTCATAAATATTAAGTTTAAGATTATTTAGTTTTTCAAATTCTGGAATGTCTTCTAGTTTCATTGGGTGAGTGAATCCCTTGGGAAATATTAATTCATTTTCATATTGTTTGTATTGTTGAACTCTTTGGGGGTTTTCAGCTTGAGGATGTAAATATGCAAGTATTGACCACATGAAACATTTATTATCACCATTCTGTACATTTATAACAGCCCTAGATTTAAAGGGTGTTTGAATATAAGATTTAGGATTTGGAGGTAATCCCCTCCAATAATCAATCACTAAAGATTGGAAAGAGCGAAATATTAAGTTTGATTCTCCTAATTCATTTTCTACATCCTCTTGTTTTGCTTCTACTGCTTGAATTATTTCTTTGATGGTTTTATCAAATCCTCTAGTTGAAAATAAATATTTAAAGGGTATTGCGATTTCAACATCTAAAGGAGTTGTGTTTTCTTCTACTCCTCTCCAATATTTTGATTTTATTGTGATTTTATATTTTATAACATTATACCTTGTTAGTTTATAATCTTCTAAAGCTCTAGTGAAAGAATTTTTAATATTTTTTTTATTTCTCTTTATATATTCTCCAGGAGTTGCAGGTCCGCTGATTTCTGATTGAAATTCATCTATGTGATTAAATTCATCCCAGTTATATTTTTCTTTTTCAACATGATCGGGTTCTCCTTCTGAATGACATTCCTCATCGTCAGAATTTTGTTTTTTATTTTTACATTCTTTTATATGTTCTAAATAATAGAAATTTAGTTTTGTTGAAAAGTTACAATGAGGACATGTAAATATTTCTCTATTTTTCCCAATACAATTTTCAAAATGTTTATTATATCCGGAATGTAGAAATCTTCCTTTACATTTAGGACAAAGTTTTGAATTTGTATCATTAAGATTATTTTCTTTTAATAAATGAGCTTTCGATTTTAAGTGAGAAATTAATCCAGTTTTATTTTTAAAAACTTTATTACAAATATTACAATTCATTTTTAGAAAAAATTTTTTTATTGGATACTCTGTTTTCATTTTATTTTTTAAGATTTATATTATTCATTTTTATAATAAAAATTTAAAAAATGACAAAAAATCCAAACCTTGATGGCGCAGTGGAAATAGACTGGCATTGTGGTTCAAATGGATAGTGGTTCAAATCACGTCTGAGGTTAGTTTTTTTTTCAACATAAAATAATATTAAAAATTTGAAAATAATATTGAAAATGGTGTGGGTATCTTAGATTTATAAAGTACTTGTATATTTTATTTTATTTATTTTATTTTATTTTATTTTTTTATTAATTAAAAATTTAAAAAATGACAAAAATCCGAACTCCGATAGCGCAGTGGGAATAGACTGGCATTGTGGTTCAAATGGATAGTGGTTCAAATCACGTCTGAGGTTAGTTTTTTTTTCAACATAAAATAATATTAAAAATTTGAAAATAATATTGAAAATGGTGTGGGTATTTTAGATTTATATTTTATTTTATTTATTTTTATTTTATTTTATTTATTTTATTAATTAATTATTTTTTAAACATAAATATGAAAAAAAAAATATTGAAACGGGTGATGGTGGCGAACCGGTAATTATCGCCACCAGTCTTTCGAACACCCCCGGATCGATTCTATAATGTGCACATTTATTTCAAAATATTTCTTGGTTGTTTTCGGACCTCTTTCGGATTCGCTTTCGAATTCATTTGTACTTTCGAGCAGCACACTTAAAACGCCGATGAAATCGTATTCGAGCGAGAAGCGAATAATAAGGTGTGCTGCTATTATCGGATTGATTCTGATTATGGGCCTGGCCAGCTTGTATATTGGAAGAGATTTGATAAACGAAAGAGGTTGAAATAAAAAAAATGATCCGGATCAAAAAAAACTGTTGAGAGGACAGTGGAAAAAAAAAATACCACTGTCCTCTCAGAGCAGTTTTACTATTTTCATAAAATTTTTTATTTTTTAATGAGTCAAATTAGTCAATTAGCAACTTGCTAATTGACTTCCTCAAGTAGTGTCAAAATAGTCCTCTAACTTTTCATAATACCATTTTCTTTTTTATTCTCTTTATGTTTTTAGTTTGAGGCTTTTGAGTTTGAGGCTTTAAAGATTAAAACAGTTAGAGTCATTAAGGGTGGTTGTTTTCAAAATATAGGGTTAAAATACTATAAAAGTATAAGTTTTGTGTTGTTTTTCTAATGGTTTAAGCGTAATAGAGGTATGTTTTGTTTGGGGGGTTGTTTTGGTTAGGGATATAAACACACTACTGAACTAGCTCTTGTACTAGAATTTGCCCGAGTTTCCATTTCTTATAATTCATTTAAATTAATTTTTTTATTTTAGCTATTTTAACATAATCTCTGTCACTTGAATTTATCTTCTAAATAAAAATCATTTATTAAACAATCAGAAAATAAAAACAATCAAAAAATAAAAACAATCAAAAATTAAAAAAAATTTAAAACATTCAGAAAAAACAAACAATCGAAAAATATAAACAATCAGAAAATACATTCACAAACAATGAATAGCAATACAAAAACAATATAGATACAGTTCAAACATCAACAAATAATAAAAATAAATTATTCACTCCATTTTCTGAATTTCATTTCATTTGTTTATTTCTCTCTTTCATATGGGTTTAAATATTATAATTTGATTTACGAATTCTATCAGATTCTCGTAATTGTTGTCTTCTTTCTTCTGACATCTCTACTTTTAGTAACTTTCTTTTTCCGTTCTGATATTATCTATATTATAAGAATGAAAGTTTGTCTGTCAATTATCCTTACTATGTTTAATATGGTATATTATATCAATAATTATATCAATAATTGATATTATATTATATCAATTATACATATATGTATTATATGGACAGACAAACAAACAGACACGCTTTCATTATTATAATATAGATTATGTATTTTGATATATACACGGCTAAAACATGAAAATAGCTGCTTATCTCAAGTTGAAATTTAAACATGAAAAAGGCATTTATTTTTGACGAATTCTACCTAACTATAAAATAATATGAAATAAAATAATATAACTTGAACAATATTTATAATTTATTTTGCCGAAATTCTGTTTTTAAGTCTGTGTCTAAAAAATATATTAGTAGAAACAAAACTAAGAAAAAATATCATAGATCGTAAGCTCATTTTTAAATAAAATAGTCTAACCTGATTTATCTTTTTGTAATTGAATTTATAAAAATTATTTTAATTTTAAAAATCTATTTAAATTAGACATTTTTTGTACTTCTTCCTTTGCATTTTTCCAATACCACAAACATAGGAATGACTACCCGTCATCTTCGTACTCAAGTTCTTGATCACTGTATATTGAAGAGATTGATTAGTATTAGTAAGCAGTATAATGGATTAAAGACATACAAAGAATGATGCGCTTGTGGTTGTATTACTGTATTTGAAATGATACATGAAAACAAATGTGCAAAATGCAGTTAATATTAAATGAAGTTATGTAAGAATGTAAAAATTATTAAATTTAATAAAAATGTTTTTTTTAATTTAAAATGTTTAATTATTTAATTTTGAATGAGTGTTAAAAAATAAAATTTATGATTTTTAAGATTTTTTTAATATAATTTTTTTGAATGGACCATTTAAAATCTACATAGTTTTTCTTTTCTACTTGATGATGACAGTGAAACTAATTTAAACTTATCATCATTTAATTATTTTGAATTCATTTTTATTTTCTCATCAATATATTCATAAAACTACTTTTTCGATGCATTTTTTTGTTTTTCATAATGTTCATCATAATTTTTAGAAATCTTTAATTTTTGAGTAATTTTCTACAATTTTTAAAAAATTATTAATAATACACCAACGTCAAAAGATATCCCAATTGAAGATTCAACAGTTTTATAGTGTGATGTATTACTAAAATAAATAGAGTTAAAAATATGTCATTGAATGTAAGGAAGATTATTGCTTCAATATTATATTTGCTTTAATTATAAATTTATTAACAGCATAACACTGGAGACAATTTTCTTATTGTCACATTGTAAGTTTAATTTTTAGCTAAGTTTTATTTCATAGGTTTCATATTTATAGCTTTTAGTTTTTGATTCATATTTTAGTTGATGTTTTTTGTGTATTTCGAATTTTACCTCTAGTTAATTGACAAAATACATAAAATTGTTACTTGTTTCCATCTATACTGATTAGATTGTTACGAATTGATGTTCTTCATTCACATTCGAAATCGGTTTAAATGAACTTGAAAAGTAATGTTTGAAACTCGACCATTATCACTAATTCCGTAGTCTAATATAGAAACAGGTTTTAAGCAATCTTCTACACTGTTCTTTACCATTTTGGATGATGCATCATAAGGTAATATACCTACTTGTATTTTGTCAACTGATAGATTGAAACTAATCCAAGAAAATCTAACATTCCTTTGATTGGAAAAAGTAAATCAACATATTTTGGTTTTTTCTTACATTTTATTTAGATATATTATAGAAATTTCATTTTTTGTTGCTGTGATTGGAAATTTTATAACAATTTCTTTGTGGTGCAACATCATTTTCTAAGGTTACCGATTTCTGTGTGATTAGAATTTAGCTAATATTGTTGTCTGTGAATAAAAAATTATTATCATTCCCTTAAACAATAGTTCAATTTATGGCATGATTAAGGCATTGCCAATGACTTACAGGAGAGATATCCAACTGAAATAGTTTGTTGGGCCAAATAAAATAAAATATTAATGATAGCCTGTGGGCCTCACATATAAAAAACAAAATTTAATCAAAATATTAACGTAACATTTTGTTTTTCAATATTATATTTTTTTATTAGTTGGAAATATTTTTATATTGACTGGGAATTTGGCAGAGACTCGTCGCAGTTGATTGGTCAAGTTTCATCAATGTTAACCTGTTGCTAAAATTCTAATTTTACTATTTTATTTCGAAAGCAACGATTCACAACGATATGCTGTCTCAAATGCAGCTGTAATGCGCATTGTTATTTGTTTTAATTTCGGAATTAATTCACTGTTAATTGAAACCTTGTTAATTATTTCAGAATTTGTAAGAATTCCTTCTTTTTCAAAATCGGCATATTTTGTCTTATTAGTGTCATTTTTGTTGCTGATTTAAGGCTTCTTAATGACTAAAATATTCCTGGAGCAGAATGATATCCAACCATATACATCTTGAGAAGGTAAAATAGTTTTAAAATTCATAAATATCTTTCTTATCATGGAATATTGTAAAAAAATTATATCATGTATTTTAACAAATAAACCTACATATTTGCATTTTTTAACTGCATAGAGATAATAATATATAATGAAACATTTATCTAACTAGGTTACTAAGACATCTAATTAAGATTGTATGTGAATTTTTATATATGTACGACAATGGGAAAATAAGATGTGAATGTGTATGATTGATCTGTATCAATAACGTTTAAATAATAAAATTCCATTTCTAGATTATGTAATCGTAACACAGTAGGTGTTTTTATTATATGTTAATATTTGAATTTAAATAAAATATATGTACCAAACGTTTTTATTGCACAAAAAAGTGCATTATTTTTTGGAGAACCAAAATTAATCTTTAGATAATAATTCTAAAAGAATTCAAAGTAGATAAAACTTTTACGAATTCTCATAACATTTTTACCACCACTTCTTTCTATAGAAAACAGTTGAAAGTAGGAGCTGCAGTAGGAACTCACAAAGATGACTATGAGCGCGCCAAAGTACTTATTGACGCCGGAGTAGATGTAATAGTTATGGTTAGTTAATACTATAGAGAAAATGAAATGTTTCTATATTTTTATATTGCTGCTTGTAAAGTTTGCTTATTGATAATGGCTTTTATTGTTTGATTAAGGCGGCAACTGATGGTTGGAGCAGCCGTGGGTACAAATCGCAGTGATTATGATCGCGCATCAATGATTATCCACAGCGGAGCTGACCTCATTGTCATAGTGAGCTGTAGTGTTGAATGTTTTGAAATTTTAATTAATGTTGTTGGAGCATGGATGTTGCTTAATAGTCGTTGAGATATTTTCTTGAAATTTTAATTTTAGGATTCATCACAAGGTAATAGTATTTATCAAACAGACATGACGAAAAATTTAAAAGCAAACTATCCTAATTTGCAAATAATTGGCGGAAATGGTAAGATTTAATTTGGTTTTCTTATAAATTTTAAAAGTAAAATATATAAAAATCTACTAAAAATAATAAAACATGTCTTAAATAAATTTTTATTATTGAATTTTTTCTATAAACATTTGGCTCATAATTAAATGCAAACTAAATAATTCAATTTTGCACTCTATAATTTTAATTAATGAGATTGAAATGCTTAAAAACCCTCAAAATCTATTGCACCAATAATGCTTTTTTTTCTTTGGCTGGGCGACCTCTTTTTCTTTTGATTCCAATTGGGATGTTTTTCGCTGCAGGTGGTGGGACTGCCAGCTTCAGTCGAATAACTAAACCAACAATGTGTTTGCAAAACATTTTTTTGAAGAATGCAGTCATGGCCTAGTCCTGATCTGAATAGAATAAAATCACCACTGTTTGACTGATAACACAACTAAATGGAAGCTGAACATTGTTCACCTCAAAATTTAACTTGGTTACAACGAAAGCACTTTTTTTTTCCTTCTTCAGTCTTGTTAGTGCGAAAACAAGCCCACAAGTTCTCACTTTTAACAAAGTATTCTGCTTCTTTTGAACTGGTAAACACTTTTTCTCGCTTCCAATCTTTGTCAATTTTTTTCTTTCGTGTTTTGAGGTTTGAAACAAGTTCTTCATTCTCACTTTCAGAAGAACAGTATTCTGGAAGATCGTCAATTTCTGAATTGTTTTTTGCTTGCATTATTGCTCTTTCAATGGCAAAAGTTCAATTATGAATCCGGTTGGTTAAGTAAGGTAAGTTTAGTTAGTTAGTTTGCATTTATTAATTATAGTTTGCATTTTATAGTGTGCATTTAAATTGAAGCGTAAACATTTTAAAAAAGATGTACTGAAATATTAAAGCACAAAATATTAAACAAGTAAATGATAATGTAAGTCCTTTGCTGCAAAGTTTATATTGAATAATATGAAATAATTTTCGATTATAAAAATAATCCTTATCAATTGTTTATTTTTATTATCGAAAATTATTTTATTTTATTCAATATATACTTTGCAGCAAAAGGCCTATATTATCATATACTTGTTTAACATTTAATTAATGCTCCTAAGAAATCATTACCAAGAAATCATTACTTTACTATAAATCAAAATATTTTGAATTTGACCAAATGAAGAAAATTTAAGAAAGAAGAGGACAACCCCTGAAGACAAGCGAGGAGAAATTCGAAAAATTTAAGATTATTGTGAAAGAGAGACGAATTATACACATAAATCTGTCACCTACACTCAATGTAAGTAAGACAACTGTGCAGAACATGCTGTGTGGGGCATTGGAAAGAAAAAATTATGCAGTATATTCGTCTCACATTTGTTGACAGTAGAAAATTGGGCTTTCTTCCATGCTCTTAGACAGAATTTTTTGAGGAATATTATAGTTTAGGGGAGACGCCACTGAGTCTTAATGCTTCATATAGTAACCGCGAGTTTCCTAAATGGGAGTTTCTAGGGAAAAAGTCACAAAAAGGCTTTGTACAACGACATCTCAACGAAAATTTCTCATGCTAAGTGTGCTTTGGGATGGAAAAAGTATAGTCAAGACCGACGTTACTTCATTAATAATCGAATTTTAGTACTACTATGCACTAGTTAGTGATGTGAGAAAGTTCCAATGAAGTCACAGGAATCAAGACCTCTATCTCTGGCATGACACCGCACAAGTTCACACAGCTCAACGAATGGAGTGTTAATTAATTCGAAAATGGGATCTTCACTGGTAATTTACTGGACGAAGTTCCTGGAAGCATAAGGTTGTTATATTGAAAAATGAATCTATGCGTTTACCTATATAGTTAACCTATTGTAAATGTAAAGTAACATTTATATTTATTTATGAATATAAGGATTTTTTATCCACACCTTGTAACTCATATTGACAATGGATATAATGATATAATAAAAGTTAGAAGTATGATTTACTCAAAACTAATCAATTTTGCAACATTTTAATGATTTTAAGAATATGCCATAAACATCTATTATTTAATTATATTTCATTTTAATATGTAAAAAATCCACAAAGATCTTTATTAAAAGAATAATAACAAAATATATAGAACACCATTTATAAATATATAAATAACTAGGTAAAATGCCCTGTACATGAGCGGAAATCAAAAAATAAAATTATAAATTATATACATCAATCCAGATTTATTGTGCTTTATTTTTCCATCTCCCAATTTCAACAATCTATCAATAAATAAACCAGCATGAATATCTTCTGATAATTCAGCTTTCATATTTCTTGTGTAAGGTTTGTAAGGTTAGTGAATAGATGCAAGCATTAATAGCAGGAGTACCCGGAGATCCCCGGTTATAAGAAATCATTTTCAGGACATGTTGGGCTTATGATCTAGATCAGTGATTCTCAACCACTGTGCCGCGAAATTTTAGATATATAATATTTCGCATTAAAATTATTCTTATTATTAACTTAATAAACGTTTTGTTATTTTTTTAGTACATATTATTTTATTTCGCACATTTAAAATTTTTATCATAAACTATTTTACGCATTGTGTTAAAGGTAAGTAAATAATTCTTAAACTTATCTTTTTCTTTGTGTGCCCTAAAATTTTGAAATCGTTAAAGGTGTGCCGCAACAAACAAAAGTTGAGAATCACTGATCTACATGAATAGTGACAGGCTTCAAAGGATCTTGTACGTTNTAAAAACATTTTTTAAATAATATAAAAATTATTATTTTTTAAGAAAACGTACAAAATTATACAAAATCTTATACAAGTTTTTTAAAATTAATATAGAAAAATCAAGTTCAATTTAAATTTAAAAATTAAAATTGATTTCATACAAAAAATTTAACAAACATTAACATCATCCAAAAATAATAAATATGCAACGTTAAATTATTTAAATACATTCAAAATCCCCGTAGACCTGGAACGTTGAATATTAATTATAGGATTTAAAAATCTAATTACCAACGCCTCACACGTTACTCGTTCCCAGTAAATACTAAAAATTTCCACCAAAACTTAAAATCAGAAATACTCATTTCATAGTTATACACTTTCTCAAATGATCACTAATGTGGGTCAATCCTTTTCGTTGGCAATGCTCAAGAAATCGAGTGTAAAGATGACGGGCAGTATCTCCAATGTATGTAGGTATAAATAATATATTATATTAATTTTATTGTAATATATTATTTAATATCAACTGTTTCATATCAGACCTATAACAAATGTAAAGGAATATGTTATGATCATCTAAAAAAGCAAATTTTTCAATTAGTTTTTAGAGAACAATATAATAAAGCAAAAATCTGATTAAAACAAACTGAAAAAAATTTATTCAAAGTTAATTTGAAAAAAAGGTAAAATACTAGAAATATTTGAAAAACTTTTCCTAATGTATTTTTTCAGATGATAATTATCGGATGCTAAATGGCAGTCTTATTAAAATATTCTCACGGCTTGAGTTAATTTCTACGTGTGAAAGGAAGCAATTATAAATTCTTTCATTTTTATTTATTTACAGAATTTTAATTTTACATTTATACTAAATAAGAGGTTTTTATAAATAACTAAATTTTAACTTTTGATGTAAATAAATTGTAAAATACGTGTTTACAGATAGAAGCATGTATACCAATATTTCATGATCAAAAGAAAAATTTAAAAATTTTAACTTACTTTTTAAAAAATATTGAAATAATTGTTTGAATAAATATTTATTATAAATTAAAACAAACTATTATACAATATTGTAAAATTTATATATTGCATCTTTTATTAAAACTATTTTAAGTGCAATATTTTTGTGAAACTGTATATTTATTATCATAATTAATATTATTACCAAATTAAATGTTTTAATAAATTTTTGTTGTTGTTGTTTTCAGAAGAAGACATTAAAATATTATAATATTACAATACTAATAATAGTGTTTACAGTTGCATAATCTAGAAAAGGAAATATCATTAATTTAAGCGATATTTATAATATAGATGACATACATCAACGGTTCCCAACCTGGGGTACACGGAAGACAGGCAAGAAATACGCGAGATGTACATTGATAATGACTTGATACAACATTTCACAAAAAATAAATACTTACAAATCGACATATAACCACAATTAGATATTTTTAGATATTTTAATGTTCATAGAATCAGAGGTCAACATTGGAGAAGGGCGCAAAGTGCAAGTTATGAAAGTTTTTGAAAATTTTGAATGATGACTCTCTCTAGAAACAGAAAACTACAAGTGATATAGAAAATATTTTTACTGATTTGAAATTAGAAAACACTTCAAGATTTTTAAAAAAAAGACAGTTTTTTTAAATGTTATTTAACTCAGAAATAATATTTTCATAAGACCTTTTCTTTGATCAGAAATGCGCTTTGAAAGTATTTTCTTAAAATTTTCTTAAATTATTATAAAATAATAAAAAATTGGTTGATAATTATTATAAGTTAGATATTTTTATTGGTTTATGTTGATATCTTAATGCATTTTTAAAATTTTAATAACTTAAGTACCAGCCATTATTAATTATTATAATTATATTATTAAAAACAAATAAGTAATTATTAAGGCTTTTTGCTCCGAATAATATATTTAATGAAAAAATTTCAACTATAAGATAATTCTTTTCAATTTTATTATTTGAAATTGAAAAGGACTATATTATAGTCGAAAATAGACAATTTGAAAGTAGTTAAATTTATTCAGAATCATTCCATTTCCCTGGACTATGTCTTTAAAACTTTGTCCTTTCCACAGTGTTTATTAAAACAAATATTTCTATCCTATTCGCTCCAATAAAAAATTTAACAAGTCTTTTTTCCCTTCTCTTCTCATCTTTGATTGAATCTTTCTTTCCGATTTCTTTTCACTTCATATGTTTCAAAAGGATGAAACTAAAATATATTTTAATTTTCAATAGTAAAATTTGAGATTTTTACATTTTTCAAAGAGTTTTGTTTTTCTTTTCGAATTACCTTAAATCTTTTATGCTAAATTCAAAAAGCAAAAAAAGTATTTATGGCTTCATCGTTATAAAAATTCTTATTGGTTACTTAATTTTACAGTTTTTTTAAATGTTATTTAGAAAAAAGTTTATTAATGGAAAAAGTATTTTCAAAAAATGTCACTCATTATGTCATTCATTTTTAATTCTTTTTTTTAAAAATTAGTTGTCACTTTTAATATTAAGTATAAAATATGAAAAGCGTTAATACTATTAATAATATTAACTTAATAGTTATTCCTAGTTTTTGTATTTCGATTCTCTTATTTATTTTACAAAGATTTTTGCTGCGAAACATATATTTAATATAAATGAAAAAAAATTCAACTATACGACAGTTCTGGTCAATTTCTTAAGGCTTAAATTATCATTTAATTGTTTAAAATTTAATTAATGCTGCTACCAAGAAATCATCACTTTATAAAGTTAGTATTATTTTTACAATTTATGCAATTCCTATCCATTAAAACATTATTCACATGTATTATTTTAAATTTTAATCTTCAATGAAATATAATCTTCTGGAATAACAGATCATGGAACATTATTATTGTAGATATAAGAGTAGTAAAACAAATGATTTTATATAGTAAATTTAAACACAAAATTCATATTTTATAAAACTGTTTTTTTTTCTAAATAGAAAATCTTAGTTCTTTGATAAATTGTCTTTGCATTATTTGTTATGCCAAGTTAGACGCAATAGGAGCGGCTCAGTTAAAAAAAGACATGATTGTTTACTCCCAAAATTGTTTATCCATATAAATATTAAGAAATTTTGTATTACAGTGTCCAAACGAAATGCCCAAAGTATTTTGTCAGATTTTTAATAATTTATAATAAAAACACGTTACGAAAGTTTATATTTATTATGTTTAAAATTTAGCTGCTATAATATATATATATATATATATATATATATATATATATATATATATATATATATATATATATATATATATATATATATATTTATATATTTATATATTTATATATTTTATATACTTTATATATTTTTACCACTTTCCTTCGAATGAAATTACTTATAAAATGGCTGATTTCTCGTCACTGATATGGAATTTTATTTATTTATATTTGTTATTTAAGATTTAATGTTTTTGAATTTATTTTCAAATCTTAGCAAAGTCGAAATTCGAATATAAACAAATAAATATATAAAATAAAATTCTTCTATTATTTCTAAATAAATTTGCTTTCCAAACAATAAAACTTAAAAAAATATTGTTTTGAGAACATGTCATTATATGCCAATATGCCAACATCGAAAATAAATATCCAGTGGCATTTTAAACATTTCAAACAATTCATTTTCAAATAAATTACAAAAGTATATGGGAAAATATTTTTTAAAATTTAAACGTTTTTATAAAAATTGCAATATAAAATTGAAAATGGTTTATTATTTAATAAAAATTATGATTTATTCTTGTTTCCATTTCATTTTCGTTAATTTATGATTAACTAGCTGCCCTTTCCGGCTTTGGCAGGAAATAAGACTAAAAACTTGAAACCCACACGGGACTGAAGTGTAACTTCTTATGGTTTTTAGGTAGATAACTTTATTGACATATCAAATCAAAAATCATAAACACATCAAAGATGCAAAGGTAACATTAACCTACCAACGACGCTACCGAGTTTAGTTGTAAAGTATTGCATTATATAGTTTTACATTTTCATGTTAAATAGTTATTTACTAATGTTGAGGCTCAAAATACTAAAATATATTTGTAGAAAAATAAATTCTTAAATAAATTTTTATTTTTGTTACAGGGTTAAGTGGATGAAAAGGCATACACCATTACATTACCTTGCATTCTTTTGTGACGTATCCAAATGTTTTTCGTTTTAAACAATTGATGCAAATCAGAAAGATGCAAATGCCAGTGTTTATTTATCATTGTTTTTTAAACGTATAAAAAGGAGGCAATTTTGAAATGAATTGAATTTATATTTGACAATTTTGATTTACTTGGAATTGTATGAAAGTTATTAGTAGAGATATGTAATTCTCAACTTTATTTCGGTTTCGAGAAATTGAGAATTTTTTTACTGTTCTAGAGAAAACTAACTTTACAAAAAAAACAACATTTTTTTATTTTATAAATTCATTATAAATTAATTACTATAAAAAATTATACAAAATTATAATTTATTACATTATTGAATAAATAGTTAAATATGCATGGCAATGATTTAATTATAAGAAAGCGCCAATCAAAAATCCTTTTCAGAATATATTTCGACAGTTTTTCTGTCATCATCAGATATGATACAATAACTATATAAATTAAGGATTTTTTAACAAATTTATTAATTAATAAAAAATTATTAATTATATAAAAAAATTTGTTTTTTAATAAAAACATTTCATTCTTTTAAAAATTATAATTAAAATAATATATTAATTTTTAAATTTTAACATTTAGAATTTAATTTAATAATATATTAATTATTTAATTTAACAACAACAATCGATACATACAATATACAAAAAATTATTTAAAAACATTTAAAACACAAGTATTCACTGCATTTTTGGATTCAATGACTTTATCAGAAAAGCCTCACAAATTATACGTTCCCAATAATTATCGAAATTTTTTAATAAAATTTATAAAATCAGACATACCTTTTTTACTCATACAGTCCTCATTATGCTCACTAATATTGGTCAATAATGCTCTCGAGCTCGAATACAGAGATGATGGGAAGTCTCTCCGATGTTTTGTTTAAAAATCTTTAATTTATATAGTTATTATATCCTACCTGATGATGACAGGAAAACTGTTGAAATATATTGTGAAAATAATGTTTAATTGGCTCTTTCTTATTACATGATTATTTATATTATTAAAGTATAATAAAATTGCTACTTAGATATTTTCTTTCAGAAAATGAAGTTTTAAAAAACATAAAATGTTTATCGAAGAATCCTTAAGTTGCGAGATCTTCTTTTAGAAACAAAATAGCCTGATATTGAAAAATTTCTTTCGTTTTGGGTTTACTTAGGCTTTATTGTTTTCAACGCTGATTTCAAATTTTCTATAATAATTTTCAATTCGCCCGTACTTTGAAACAGATTAAATTCTCTGGCCAACGATAGAATATTATTTCCGACTGGTTCGGATTTTTTCAAACTCGCTTTTATCGATTCTTCTAATTGTTGTTTTAAACTTGTTGTCTGTGTATCATCCGAATCGTTGTTAGTTACAACGACAAGGGCAGAGTCGGAGTTGGAAAATTCCGCTTGATTTGGCTCATTGTTTTGGAAATATATAGTTTTAGAAAATTTCATCATATCAGTTTTCATATCCCGTAAATGATTTGAATTTTGGAGGAACTTAATTAATGAAACCGGCAATTTATTTCTTCTTTTAGATATCTGAATCTTTAGTTCATCCAAGAGTTTTTTGCTTAATACTGAAGTTTCAGCTTGAAGTGTATTAAATAAAAAATGTAATATTCCTTCGGCGATAAGAAGAATTGTGTTAAGTATAGACTTGGCTGCATGGGTGTTCTCAAGTCCCCAGAAACTACTTATATTTAATTCCAACAATGCATTTTCTATGGGATCAATTACCAGCAGGAACCGCTCCACCATAATCTGCAAACTACTCCATCGCGTGCGACAATGTAAAAGCAATGATAATTCGTTTTTTCTGTATCTATTATATATTTTTGCATAATGGAATTTTTTATCGGTGATCTTTTAAAAAATGTTACTATTTTACGAATATATTTTATTGTTCCATAAACATGCACATCATTAATAAGAGAATACTCTTCAACGATTTCAACTTCCTAATTCTCGACTTCATAATCCTTGACTTCATAATCCTCGTCTTCTTTTGATTCTTCTAGTCTGTGGTTGTTGTTGTAATTAGATATGTTAACTGTGCTTTAACGTTTTCTAATTTGCATTAATTGTATTATTTAACGGTTATAAACTTTATAAGAATCTTTTTTTAGTGTTTTTTTAATTTTATAAATTATAATATTATAATATATTAAATAAAAAAATTTAAAATTTTTAAATTCTTCAGAAAAAAGTTGAATACATTAAATTATAGTTAAGAAAAGCTTTATTGTTATTTGTTTAAGGAAATTTCTTTGACCAAACATTCGATAACATTCGTTAAATTATGAAAAACGACACTAATTTTTCATAATTTAAATTCTTTTTCTTTTCTCATTTTCAACCATATATGCCCATAAAAAAAATTTAAAACATATAACATTTAAAAATCTTAGCAAAAATTCCAAAATCATTAAGCTTATTACATTTAAA
Source organism: Schmidtea polychroa (assembly GCA_959609185.1). Lineage (NCBI taxonomy): Eukaryota > Metazoa > Platyhelminthes > Tricladida > Dugesiidae > Schmidtea > Schmidtea polychroa. The sequence continues at coordinate 37,307 of CAUHTR010007724.1, forward strand.
ATGTTTTTAATATGTAATTTAAAAAATTATATATTTCTTAAGAAATACTATAAGAACTTTTTTTTCAAATTTCACCACTGATTTCTTTTCCATTGACATTGTATTTGTTTTTAAAGCTTGATTTTGACTCAGTAAATATATCGATGTTTGTGATATTCAAATTTTGATTGAATTCACAAGATAAAGGCAGTGTCGAAAATTTGAGAAATATAATATTAAGGTAAAATGAAAAGACAATTGCTAGTTTATTTTTACTAAGACTAGGGGCTCCGCCCCTGTTCGCTTCGCTTCACCAACCCCGTTAGAACGTGGGGTTAATAATAATTTTTATTTAAAATAAATTAATAAATTAAAAGATCTCGAAAAGCCGTTCTTCCACACCCTAGGTGATGTTTCAACCCATATATAGTGTATGGGAAGTTTATCATATTAAGATATTAAAATAATTGTAATTGTTGATTAATGATTTTGCAGAAATAAGATTAATATAAAAAAATAATTTCCGTATCAAGATGCCAAGACCAAGATTAAACAGAAGTACAAAAAAAGAAAAGACTCAGAAAACCGAAACATAGGTCGAATAAGAGTAAACAAACCAAAAAATAATAAAAAAATTTAAAAAAATAACAAAAAAAGTAAAAAAAATAAAAAAAGAGAATAATAAAAAAATTTAAAAAAATTAAAAAAAGATTAAGAAAAAAAAATAAAAAAAAATAAAATAAAAATAAATAATAAAAAAATAATAAAAAAAAATAATTAAAAAAAAGTGAAATTCGGATGGAGGGAACCCTTAGCTCTTTTATATATAGAGAGATTTGAATAATTAGAATTAAACTTTCAAATAATAGTTTAAATATTCAAAAGAATTTTTAATTTTTAATTTTAAAAACTCATATTTGAAGAAAAATTAAAACAAACCGAATTCCAGTAAAAATATTTAATTTAAAATGCAATGATTAAATGTTTTAAAAGATATTTATGGTCATTAAGTCGATCAGTCACAAACTGCATATGTCGTAAGTCAATGTCTGACGAGTAGCATTTATATTTAAAAAAAATCACAAATAAAAGAATGTAATCAAATAAAAAAAATCGTTTTACAATAAATTTAAGAAAAAATAAAATTCAGAAAAACCTTCTCATCAAGTACCTCGTTCGGTTGTTCACAATAAAAATAATACTAAAATTGCAATTAAAACGAACTAAGATGAATAATTATTTTTTATTAAAATTAATTATTTTTTATTAAAAAAATAACAATGAGCCTTTTTGATGCTAAATTTGTTTTTAATACTTTTATACTTTCTCCAAATATGTGTGTAACCCATAGCGTCACTGAAAGATATTGGAAACATGTTTACCTTTATTGTAATTATTTTTGTTTTCTCTGAAAACCTTATTTTTTCAAGAATAGTTTTCCTCTTAAATAATGTTTTTATTACAAATCATTTGCATGAACTAAGATCAGATAAATGAACAGGTAAAAAGTTTGGAAATTGTAAAATATAGAATAGTGTTCGAATAAAATAAAATAGAACCCAAAGAATTTTATTGATTTATTACATGAGTTGACTTGGTAAAATCACATTTCAACTGATCCCTTTCAACTGATCCCATTCAAATGATTTCACTCAAGTAGCCCTTAATATGCTTACATTGAAATGTAGCATGAAAACATGTTTTATTACTTTAAATATTTATATTTAAAAACCAAATAATTTATCATTTTCTAAAAGCAAATTTGCTGAAAGCATTTAACTAAAATGAGAATCAAGATTTTGTTTATTTATTATTATTATTTATTATTATTTTATTATTTAAGTTTCATTATATTTCCTTAGTTTTTGTATTAAATGAATAAAAATATAGACATTATTTATCTAATTATGTTGTTCCTTACTGAATTTATACATAACAAAATTTTCTAATAAATTATTGAATTAAAAATACATTAATATTAGAAAAAAATAAAAGTAATCATTTGTCAAATTTATTTATTTATTATTGAAATAATCAGTAAAACTGTCAAACTTTAAAAATCAATTTACCTCATTATAAATTGATTACTTTAAAATGTAAATTATTATTTGACATATTTAACATGAAGATTATCAGAGTTGATTGGTATATTTATGTATACGCTAAGGGTTAGCGGAAAAACCATTGGTTTCATTTCCAAACAAAATATTTGTGGATTCACTGGAAAAGTTGCAAAAAAGAGTTCTAATTTAGACCTTCGTCTCCACATACAGCTTTTCCGTAACCCATTTTCTATTGACATTGAAAATTTAGATACAATTTACCAAATGGAACTGGATTAACTGCAGATTTATGACTCTCTGAAAGACGCGTTCAGTTCAAGCAGCCTTCATAATTTCTATGCATCTCTCCCCGCCGAGACATATCCATGCACTCAAAATGGTAACAATCTTTGACAGCACTTATATCTGTGACCAAACCTTTTCTAGGATGAAACATTTGAAATCTCCAACCAGATCTAGACTTACTGATACACACTCGCATCACTTGTTACGACTAGCAGTGACAAATATGGAACCGGACATTGACCATCTTATTAGCCAAAAACAGGCCCATAGTTCCCATTGAATTATATTTGTAAGTTAATAGATTTAACTTTACGTGTTCTTCATTTTAACTATTGAATTTGTTCCCATTGTTAGCAAATAAAAAATTTTCAAAACAATTTTATTTTAACTTTAGTCCGGCCCTTCAACGGTCTGAGGACAGTGAACCGGCTCCCTGTTAAAAAAGTTTGAGGACCCCTGCGCTAAGCATATCATTGAAATTATTCAACTTAAATCAAAAATAAAAATAAATTTTCAATTACTTTATTGCCATATAAAAAGATATCATAATTTCTTACAAGAATGCATTTATGATGTTAATAAATTTAAATTAAAAAATATGAAATCCACCACTTTATAATGTGTTTAAAGGATTTCCAATGTTAAATAAAAAAACAAAATCCAACATAGCAAATAATTTATTTATTATAAATTATACTTTTGTTAACATCAGTACAAACAGGATAAAAAAAAAGAAAAAAAAGTTTATCTTTTACTATTTTGCAACATGAAGAGCCTGGTATACAGGAATTATCATCAGTCACTTAGATAATTCCAATAGCAGAATTCAATCTACTTATTACCTTTAGAATATTTCCCAATGTAAATAATGCCATTAAACTTTTATGTAAATGACTTGCTTGAAAATAATTTCGATATTATTAACCGAAAACAGCAAATAGTGAAAAAAATAGTGATATTGCACTTCATTCCAGGTTTGACAAAAGCACTGAATATTGGTGTGAAAACCGAGTTCTTGGTAAACTACAACCTGAAAAAGACCTATGATGCAGTTTTTTTTAACATATTATCAAGACTTAATGAACTATAAAAATTAAAATAAAAAATTCACAATAAAAAAGATCATATTTAGAGATTCACTCGAAATCATTTAGCCATATGTGAGTAGTCCCATATAAATATTTTAATAGGCTCATTCTCTTTTCCTGCAATTTCAGAGCGCATAAACAAAAGAACACGGTTTATCATTATGCGGGGAAGATAAAAAAAGTATTAAACGGTATAAAAAAGCAGAAGTAACTTCTAACACCAAATCCAATTTCCACAGTTCATATTACTCAAAAAAACTTTATAAATGATAATATTCAATTTCTCCCATTAGAAATGTTAAACGACTCTGTTCGGTACGTCAAAATCTTCCTAAAGTAAATAGTCTTTGTTGGTGAATATTTCTGTCATTAGCAATGTAACCAAGGACCATCAAAACATAACCTTTTTACATACTTCTTGATGCTTTAAAATTGTCATGATTATTATCAGTTTCTTCTCAATTACTAAAGATTTCTTTATAAGTGAGAAATAACCCCCTTTGACGTTTTTCGAAATTTATTTTTATTTCTATGACGTCCCTACTAAAGTAACCTTTGGTGTAACCTCTATAACACTGCTAGTGTTTCGATTTCTAAATTATAATTTTCTTTAATTTTATTTCCCGAATTTTATTAAATGTTTTTAATATTTAAGTTTTTTATAATAATATATACTTAATTAAGAACATATTTATCATACTGATTTAAACAAAGTTTTTTTATTTTTTATTTGCTAAAATTTTGAATCAATAACACAAATAACACTATAAAAGTAATTTTTATTTCATTATACTTTTCATTATTTGTATTTATTGTTTTTGTTAAATTGTAATACTTACTGCAATATAATTATAAATGGTTTAAATAAAATTCGTATTCTATCTAAACCACAATACAAAATATAAACAAAACATTAACATATATTAGCTTTGGTATTTCTTTGTTCCAGTGAAGGGCAGATGGGATAGTTCAACTGTTGGGTTGACTGGTCTGCTAGTGTAAATGATGATATTTCCTGACGAGACCCTCTACATAATAAATGATAAAGAATCTGTCGAAATTTCTCACAAAACCAACAGTATAAAAAGAAATGTACAATGCTTTTCAAAGACAATAAAACTGAACTAATGCCTCTCAAAGAAATAGAATGGTAATTAAATGATTGTAATGTGACATAAATACCAAATGGGCCCTGGAAAACAAAAAATATCACAATTATACCAATTAAAACAAAAGTTATTTTGTGTTCTTCTGTTCGAGAGTTGTTGTTTTGGTAATTGGGATTCTGATTGGAACATTGTCGAAGAAATCTTCGAAGATCTCCTGACAGCTAGAATCAATTGAAAATTTATCAATGCCAAACAAACAAATGGAACAATTAAAAACAGAAACACTGTTATTATCCACAATTGAACATGGGTGTATAATTTGTAAATAAATTTCTTTTGAATCCTTACATCATGAAATCTGTGAAGATAAATCATAATAATTAATGGCAATTTAAAAATGATTATAACGACAAAAATAACAGAGACAGCAATTTGTCTGTGAACGTAATCTATTCGTCTTGAATAAAGAGGATAACAGACCGCGATATATCGTTCGAAACCCAACAGAACGGTAATCCAATTCGAAATAAATATCAAACCGTGAAGAAATTCAGCCAAAATCATTTTGACTTTGAACCATATTGTAATCATTTCAAAATTCAACAGATCCAATTCGATCAAAGGTTTTTCGATATTGAAAATTATGAACAATAGCAACGCAAACAAATCCACAATTCCCATCATTGTCATAAACATTCTTGTCGAGAGCCATATTCCCTTTTTCAGTGCAATTACAATTGTGCCAAAGATTAATATTATACTGATGGTTGATATAAACAAAGTTAAAGGTGTTTTTAAAACAATATAAACACTAAGAACGGACTCATTTTTCCCATCAATCTCAGAAGTGTAGTTTTGCATAAATCTATATTTTCTTTCTTTGACAACAAAAAACACCAACAAACAATAAGAATTAAATTATTTGTTTTAAAGTAAACATGTGAAATAGAAAAACGGTCTTAATCAAATGAAATTGAATTAATTTCATTTGCCAGTTCAAGTTGTCATAATCTCATGTGTAGAAATTTGGATAGGCAAATCGCACCGATGTGAATGAGGAATTATTCCCATTTTCATGATTGAACTTTCTAGGAGACACTTGATTATAGTATTCTTATTATTATTCTTATTATTCTTATTATTCTTATTATTATTATTATTATTATTATTATTATTATTATTATTATTATTATTATTATTATTATTATTATTATTATTATTATTATTATTATTATTATTATTATTATTATTATTATTATTATTATTATTATTATTATTATTATTATTATTATTATTATTATTATTATTATTATTATTATTATTATTATTATTATTATTATTATTATTATTATTATTATTATTATTATTATTAATATTATTATTATTATTATTATTATTAATATTATTATTATTATTAAGTATAAAGTAATGATTTCTTGGTAGCAGCATTTATTATTTAAAGCAATAAAGTGATAATTTAAGCTTTTTGCTGCAAATAATGTATTTAATGAAAATTTTTCGACTATAATATAGTCCTTGTCAATCTCCTGGAATTTAGCAATCTTCTTCCCGAAAATACATTTCTATCTTTCTTTTATTTTTCTTTTCCTAATTCTCATTGGTTATAAATATAATATAATATAATGATATACTTTCTTTATCTGAATTTTTAAAAAATTTAATTTAAAATTAAAAATTAAAATAAAATAAATATTATTTAAAATTCAAAATGACAAAAACTAAAATTTTAAAATTTTTTAAAGCATCTAGAAGCCTAATAAAATATTTCAAAATATTTTAAAATAAAGCCGCCGATAACTATTTATATACGATATTTAAATATTTCAATATATGTGTCAATTTTGATTTTTAAATCCTATCTTTTGAAAGTATATTTCTTAAAATTTTCTATATTATTTTAATTATTACTTTTTTAAAATTTATTATATTTTTTATATATTATCAGTTATTCTCAAAGTCAATGACAACTGATCAAATTGATGATTTCATTGATTTCTTCTTTAGTGTTGATTTTTGGCGGTCTGTTTATGATGAAAATGTCAGATCCAAAGAAGCAATTCTCATTAGAACAGTAGATTTAATTTAGATTATCTAACTAGAAAGTTAGTAAAAATAACCTGAAGTACTTTTTTGTTTCTAAAATTTGGCGGTCTAAGTGGCTGCCTATATTGCTTATGACAGAAGCCAACTCTGTCTTTACTGTATTTAATTTTAATATTTTATTTAAAGGATTTTGTAATAAACGATATTTTAAAATGTATTGAACAACAACATTTAAAGGAATAATGAATAATATTAGATATTAAATAACTACTTAAGTTGTATAGTATTTTATGATATTTCAGCACACGAAAACTTTGTTCTTTTTGAACAATCAGCGTCTTAGTAAAATAACAAATTTCCTTTCCGATTTTTACAATACGACACTAAATATAAATATTTATTAAATACAATCTAAAGTTAAAACAATCAATTTAAGTGCTTTTACACTGCTTCTTAATTGCATATTCTAGAAAAGGAGTATTATTGACACAAATTAACTCTTTCAAATGCATACATACTTTTTATCATTCCACACTCAAACATTTCCATATCCTTCATCATACAACGAGATCATAGTTACGAGGTTAGATAAATAATTTATAATTCATTAGTATTATCTTTGTTTTGTTTCAAATCATTTGACATTGCAAGACATCGTTAATAATTTGATAAAGTATTTGTAGTTTCTTTAAAGAAATCCATATTTACACATATAACAGTTCAAAACGTGTGGCTCCAAAACTGCTTTACTAATATCTTAAGAGAAAATTACATTATGTTCTTCTCGCAAAGCCCAAAAAACATATTTAACCATGTCTAACTTGCCATATCAGTATTATAAAAACTTCTTTATCAAGTAAAAATATTGCTATTAATCACAAATTCCTTTTCCGATAGTAAGGCAAATTCTATTATTGATACACCAAAAATTGAGATTCTAAATGTTTTACCTTTATTGGACTTATATAAAATGAATTAATTACATTAAAGAGTGAAAATGATTTATTAGGGAGACGATTGGGATGAGTGATTATTGATATAATAAATAACAAATAATCTTTACATATCGAAATAAAATGGTAACCTCTCTTTGCGTTACCAATTGTATTAAGAAAATGCAAAATTATGAAATGTGAATCAAGTTGAATTTATATTTTAAAAACATGTGTCATTGAATAAATAATTTTCTAGTAGTATTGTAGAAAGGGTTCCTTCATAGATCCTGGAATAGTATGAGTAGAATTGAATGTAAAGACGAGATAACTCGTGATACACGGCAGAATGGTTAGTTATTTAAATTGATAAAATTCACATTATATTAAGAAAAAAGTACAAAAATAATGAAGTACACTCATACCTCGCTTTACGGCCTAGATACGTTCCAAGAAAGTTGGCCGCAAAGCGAAACGCCGCATAACGAATCAAATACATTTTGATACAATTCCATATAAATTTCACACTTTTTTTGGCCGTATAACGAAACATTTTAGGCCGTAAATCGAAAAAGTGCCGTAATTAAAGTAGGCCGTTATAGTGAAAAGCCGTATAAAGAGCAGCCGTATAGCGAGGTATGAGTGTATTCTATTCCTATTTGTTTTAATTAATGTTTTGAGAACAAATTATCCTTTCTACAAATTATTGTTATTTTTTCAGTAATTGTCAAATGTTTAGAATTAATATTTTATATGCTAATAATAAACAAAACGCACTTAGAACAATAAAATTAAAGTTTAAAAAATTGAAGATTTTTAAACATTTTTAAAAGAAACTTTTTTATTTATTGAAATGTAATAATATGCTAATTCAATTTTAATGAATTTTACAATAGAAACTTTTATTTTATTTTTTAAACGAGGAATAAAGATTTTTTCATTTAATATTTCATTACAACGTGACTGTTAGAGGAAGTGTTAAAAAGATAAAATCACGCGTCAATTAACTAGAATTCATTAAATGTCACAAACTTCATAAATTACTTATTAAATATTTAATTTGAAATGTTTAAGTAAATTTTTGTTCTAATGAACGAAAATTTGTTTAAATAGATATAATTAAGTACCTAAGGCGCCGAAACAAATTTACTTTTCTCTCATTCCTTAAAAACTATCCATATTAAAAAATAATTTATTAATTAAATTCACTTAATTATAATTAATTAAACAATTAAATATTAAAATAAATGAAATTTGTTGAGTAAAGTTTAAAAAAATCAAAATTGAACGAATCCATTTCTATTCAAGATTTTAATTATTTATTTATATTTGACAATATCTGTAAATATTGTAATAAATTTTATTGTATTTTTTTTGGGAAAAATGTGAGTTAATAATTGTAATAATATTATTATTATTTTTATTAAAATAAATAAATATTGATTGGGATAAATATTTCATCGAAAAATTATATTTCAAAATCATAGCGTGCAAAATTAATCCAATTTAAACAATTTTTATTCATAAATAAAATCTAATTAATACTTTTTTTTGATGGAAAAATCTAATGAAAACATAGAAAGATTTTTACATAAATATTTGTTTAATATCTAATTGAATGTAAATAGTATTTTTTCAAGAAAATATTGGTTTTAATTTACATTAGGTTAATTTGAAAAATTAAGCATTATAAGTAATTTAAGAATAATTTACACTGAAAATATTTTTAATTTGATCCATTAAAATGTACATTTGTGTTATTCTTTTATTTACAAATTTATTTCATTGGAGAAAATACAAAGTAGACAAAATAAAATTAAGAATTCAATGTTACCATGATTCATTTTTAAAAAAAATATTCTAATAACATTATGTAACAATACGTGAAAAATCTATTAATGAAAAGTAGAAAATCGACAGCACATGCATTACTTAAATAAACAATGTTATAATGTGAGAACTCAGATAATCAAGATAAATCAATGAAGCATAAATGCATTAATATGCATTAATTATACGAGTTAACATAATATAAATGTCAGTGGCGTAACAACGGGTTAGCATTGGGGCAGTTGCCAAGGACGCCGCTAAATCTCTAATTTTTAAAATTTTATTTAAATAGATATTTTATATTTATTCTAGATAACAAAAAAGCTAATAATTAATTATATTTAAATATATTTCATTTAAACCATTATAATATTTTTTATTATGTTTGTTGCCTCAGTGGGCCTTCTTATAATACAATTGTCAAAATGAACCGGAAGGGAAAAAACAACAAAACGTCAATCTGCACTTATTATATAGTTGTGGTGTTTCGCAAGCGATTTAAGAATTAATTGAGTGTTATTAATACTAGATCGATTTTAAATTTTTAGTAACCGAAATCAATTAATAATTCTTAATAAGAATAAATAACTAATTAATTAAATTCATTATCCAGAAAATAATTATAACTTTGAAATAAAAATTGCGTGTTGTATATTAAAATTGAATATTATTCTAGAATATGTCGACTAAAATAAAAAATATATAAATAAAACTTAATTCTTAGAACATTTTTTAAAGTCGGCTTAAACGTACGTTATAAAAATTGAAATATAATCCTTGAAAAACGGGACTATAAAAAGGTGTCGGTTTCTAGATAATAATAACGCTTTTAGAGTAAAAAGTAATAAAAGTTATTAAAAAATCTAGTTTCAAAAAATCTAATTCATTTCTTAATTCATTTCTTAATACAAAAATACCAAAAATTATAAACAAAAATAATTAATAAAATATATTATTAAACCAAATTACACTTATATATATACACTTATATATATACACTTATATATATAATGGCGGATAAGATACTGTAATTATTTTACCGTTTGAATGACTATTTGAATTAATGACTATAGAATCTAAACTTCTGGCCAAGATTTGATTATTTAGAATTTTGCAGAAAAAAATCTCGTAATTACAAATTGAAGTTATTTGAATTATTTTGAATTATTTTAAAAAGTAAACTATTATTTTAATTATATAACAACAAGAAAAAAATTTATAAAAAAGACCAATAAAAATTTTCAACTTAGATCCTCAAGAGTAAATCCATTTCATTTTATTTCATTTATTTTTTCTTTTTATTTTTATTTTAAATATTATTGTATTAAATTTTAACACTAGAGCTTATAAAAATTTTTTCTCAGTTTAATAAAAAA
>CAUHTR010007724.1:48132-65779 GCA_959609185.1 Schmidtea polychroa
GCTTCAAAGGATCTTGTCCGTTTAGTTTGTGTCGCCAGGATGTTATAAAACTGAGCAAAAGTTCGATGAACTCATTGAGTTAAAGCCTCAAAATTTTATTACTAGGTTGACTATTTTACTGCAGTGTAATTCAGGACATTAGGACATCATAAATTAAACACTTAATTAAAAACGAACAAATACAATAAAAACTCTTTTTAAAGCATAAATAATTGGAACAAGTGATTAATTTTAAGTTGAAATTAATCACTTGTTCGAATTTCATGAGTTTAGGAATAACAGTTATATTATAACTGCGAACAAGATCACACGAACAATTCTGTCAATAAAATTCTCCGAAAATAATACGATCGGTACTTGGAAATACTATAGAAACTAAATTAATTTTGATAATAAACAAATTGTTTATTCCTGGACACTTTTCGGTACACATGGTCCCTTTCATAGATATTACCAAACACTTATTAGCTAAATTTAAATATTCTGTCTATATTTCAAGATATTTAAATTTTATTTGTGTGCAAACAAACCAAGGAAAAGTACTTTTTATTGATTCTCGTTTTGCAAGTAATATAAAAAAGGAACTATAAGTTTCTATTTCAATTTAGAAAATATTGATCTAGTTAAATACATTCATATTAGCCTTCATATCTTAACATGTAAAATTTTGTACATACAATATTTTTTTTCTGGATATATATCGATTCCATCATTTTAAACTATATAAATTGGTTAAATATTTATATTTAGAAATCACCTTTATTAATTATAAGCGTTTCAGAAAATTATTTTTCAAACATTCAAACTTGTACAGATGAACAATTATATATGTTACATTTAAAATTTTAAGTAATAGAATGAAAAATATTAAAATATATTTGTTTTTTTCCTTCAAACGCCTTTTTTCTTTGATAATTATGCAACCACAATAACTAAACTTCTAACAGGGATTTTATCAACGTGATTGCTATATTTTCTGGTTCAATGTATAACTATGGTACTCACTAAATGAATGTAAAAAATAAAATTATCGAAAACAATTCAATGGAATTTGTTCTAACAATTGCGATAACAGTGCTTATTCATTGAAATTATGTTGTTATTATGTAATTTTTCATTTCTGGAAATTTTTTTATTAAAGTGTTATTTATAAACAAAACTTGGTCGTTTTCGGAATCAGCGACTTTATGCTTGTTGATGTTTTTCAACTAATTTTTGCAATTTCACCAATATTGCTTAATTTTAGTGGTAACTCAACAACAAGCGAAATCCCTTATTGATGCTGGTGTTGATGGTTTACGTGTAGGAATGGGCAGTGGCTCAATATGTATCACACAAGAAGTAATGGCCGTTGGGCGATCACAAGCTACAGCGGTTTTTAAAGTAAATTACAAAATTCAATAACAGCCGTTTAGTATATTATATTGATTAGGTCAGTGAATATGCTAAGCGGTATGATATTCCAATTATCGCCGATGGAGGAATTCAAAATGTAGGACACGTAATTAAAGCGTTGTGTCTTGGGGCCAGTGCAGCAATGATGGGTGGTATGCTAGCTGGCACGTCAGAAGCTCCTGGAGAGTATTTCTTTTCAGATGGAGTTCGATTAAAAAAATATCGAGGTTTCAAAAGTTATACTTTATGAAATCTTTAACTGAGTTTTAGGAATGGGTAGTCTTGAAGCGATGACTGCTAACCAATCAAGTGCAGTAAGATATTTCAGCGAAAACGATAAAGTCAAGGTTGCACAAGGTGTTAGTGGAAATATGTTGGATAAAGGAAGTGTCATGAAACTTATGCCATATTTGGTAGCTGGTATACAACATGGACTCCAAGATATGGGTATTAAAAATCTTGTGGAACTCAAAGAAAAAATATACAATGGAGAACTCAGATTTGAAAAACGAACTACAAGTGCCCAAGTTGAAGGGGGCGTTCATAATTTGCATTCGTTAGTAAAAAAGTTTTTTATTAATTAGATTATTTTTTATTAAATTAAATAACTTTCATTTAAATAAGTGTAGTCTATTACTAATTGATTTTTCACTTTGACATTATAATTGGCATTGGCTTATTATGATTATCGAATGTTTACATAATCGCCGCTTTTTGATGATAGGAATATTTGCATTTGGTTTTAAGAGTTCAATGTTTATTATAATTTTTTTAATTTAGTATATCGTTCAAATTTGTAGATCATACAGTGACAAATTTCAAAAAAATAATTTAATATTTTCATCATGGAAAGGCCAATCAAAGATAAATGAGATTTGAAATACCTTTCATAGTTTTGAAATATCTATCTATCTATCTATCTACCCACATTCTTACCCACATTCTTACCCACATTCTTACCCACATTCTTACCCACATTCTTACCCACATTCTTACCCACATTCTTACCCACATTCTTACCAACATTCTTACCCACATTCTTACCTACATTCTTACCCACATTCTTACCCACATTCTTACCAACATTCTTACCCACATTCTTACCTACATTCTTACCCACATTCTTACCCACATTCTTACCCACATTCTTACCAACATTCTTACCCACATTCTTACCTACATTCTTACCCACATTCTTATTTACTTTCTTATCTACTTTCTTACCTACTTTCTTTCCTACTTTTTTACATAAATTCTTACCTACATTCTTACCTACATTACCTACCTTACCTACTTTACCCACATTCTTACCCACATTCTTACCCTCATTCTTACCCTCATTCTTACCCACATTCTTATTTACTTTCTTATCTACTTTCTTACCTACTTTCTTTCCTACTTTCTTTCCTACTTTTTTACATACATTCTTACCTACATTCTTACCTAGATTCTTACCCACATTCTTACCCACATTCTTACCCACATTCTTATCTACTTTCTTACCTAATTTCTTTCCTACTTTTTTACATACATTCTTACCTACATTACCTACCTTACCTACCTTACCTACTTTACCTACATTCTTACATACATTCTTACGCACATTCTTACGTGCATTGTTGCGTACCTTCTTATGTACCTTATTACGCAGTTTCTTACGTCCTTCCTTACGTAAATTCTTACGTACATTCTTACGTACCTTCTTACCCACATTCTTACCCACATACTTACCCACATACTTACCCACATTCTTTCCTAATTTCTTTCTTCATTTTCTTTCCTACTTTCTTTCCTACTTCCTTATCTACTTCCTTACCTACCTTCTCACCTTACTTCTTACGTATTTTCGTACGTATTTTCTTACGTACATTCTTACGTACCTTCTTACGTACCTTCTTACGCACCTTCTTACGTACCTTTTTACGTATCTTTTTACGTATCTTTTTACGTATCTTTTTACATACCTTCTTAACGATACTTAATTAATACTTACTAAATAATAGTAATTTGTTCTAATATTATTATGTAATTTAATATATTTTAAAAATGATTGAAAATCATATTACTGGCAATGTGTTTGTACTTGATACGAGACAAAATGTAGAAATTTGGAGTATGACACGAGTTTTTTTCACCATATCAGCAACAATCAAATTGACTTGCTTAAAAAGCCATTAGAACAGTGAGAGATGATTAATTTTCAATAGAATTATCAATACAATTGTTAGGCTAGCCAGTGAATTGAGATATTAAAAACTAACGTGCTATATCCATAATTAAAAATTTTTAAAAATCATCATAAATTAAACCTTGTTTCCACTTTATTTATCAATGTGGTGGAGTTAAATTCAATCATTGTTAAGAACGCTGAAAGTAACCAATTAGATTTTTGTGATATAATCAGCTCCGTAACTCTGGCTACATGAGGCAAGTAGTCACGTCTGTGTACTATAGCATTGAAATCATCTTTTAATTTAAACTCCATGGTAGTTCCGTTATCGCACCCGATGAAAATATGTTTACTGACATTGCAATATTGCAAACATGTCCCAGGACTTGGTAAATGCGGCAGGCCAATAGCCACCAGCCTCTCTTTTAATATAGATTCTAACACTTCTATTCTCCGCAAGAACAATTACAATATCTTCATTGGGAATAATAAATGCATAGTTAATATCACACTCAAATTTTCCAAATTTATTAAGCAAATCTGGTTTCCTTGCTTTTATAGAATTAGATGATGAAGTCATGAAGTCACAAATATTAATAGAACTACAAAATAAACGAGAAAACATTTAATTTCCAATTTTTTTTTAAATTACAAAGCTTCTTAAAATTCAACAGTTTTCAAAATTCACTAATTTACCGGAAAAAGTAAAACAAACTTTTACTTAACATCAATAAATAAAAAATGACTTATTTATAAAGCATTATAACTCAAAAAATACGAGATTCCTTGATCCACAAAAAGTGTATTTAATAGTTCACTACTGATCATAAAAAGTAACAATTAATTATCAAGCTTCCAATTTATTCAGATATCCCAATCAAATTATTTGTTCGTTATTTCTTGGATCCATAATTGATTTGTGTAGTGGTTGGATAACAAATCTATTCGGGTTCATATTATTGTTAGGATTTATTACATATTCGCGAATTATAATGGATGAAGATGTTGGTCTATGAGAGCCAACACTAAAACTATTAGGAGCCGAATACAGTTAATCTTGATAATAATAACATGGCATCAAATTTGCTTTACTCGTCTGAGATTGATTAATAGAGCCTGATTGAAAAGTAGAAGTATTAGCTGATTGCATGAATTTTGATTGACTCTTGGAATAAGATAGAGTAGACTGCGATGTTCCAGCTAATGTGCAATTATAGGTGATATTTGATTGGCCATAATTGTGTTCTGATTGATCCTTATTCGTTAATGATCGCCCATTTATATATAATATAATATTTATATAGATTTAAGGCCGTGTAACGGCTCACTACAGTTTCTTAGACGATTCCTGTAAACAACCATTATTCGATATTACCAATAATTAGTCGATTAGTGATTTATTCTAAAACCTCAACTCTAAGTTTGATTGCATTTATTATTCTTTATTTTACTTTTTCTATTCTTTCAATTAATAAGTAAACCGCTTTTAGAAATGATATCATTTGAATTCAATTCTTTCATACTTTGTTTACCGACAATTCGATTCGACTCATAAGCTAACCTTTCGTTTAAACTTTTTCAATTTTCGCTTTTAAATTGTCATTTAATTTTTATCTAAAATTATTTTGTTGATTAATTGTCAATTATGCATATTGGATATTCCCGTTCCATTGTCTCGCTTATTAATATTTTATTGCAAGCTACCATAACACCAGTTCTAGTGCAAAGCTAACGTTTAATAATACGATTTCATCACAATATCGCCATTCTAAGTTCGCCTTTGAAATTATGTAAACAATTAATAATTATTTTACAACACCACCGCCATACAACTACCAATTATTTATTTATTTTTTTATCACTTAGGCGTTCACATCTTGTAGTAGTCAAATATTTTGAAAACTTATTTTGTTTATAGGTTTCCATTTTGTTGATTTGCGTTAATTGATTATTGCCAACCTCTTATTTAATTAATAGTTTTTTAATCTATTCTTTGTTTCTTTACCATCTACCAAATTTCTTTCTCAAGCTTAACTTTTTTGTATTAGATATTGATGATACCCTTATTTCATATTTGATAATTATTTACAATTTATTGTTTTTAGATAACTTCGACAGAATTAATGAAATTCTTAAAATTTAATATTTTATTATATTACAGTATATTTTATTTAAATAATATTTATAATTCATTATGTAACACGCTAATAAGTTATTTATGACTCATAAAAATATAATTACTTATTTTACTGATTTTTTAAAATTTAACAAAATTGTGTAATATTTAATAATATTTTTAAAGAAACAAAATAAGCCTCGAAGAAATCTTGGGCAATTTTTGAGTAATATTGTAATGCCAAAACATATTTCAAGAAGTTAAATTATGTGAATTTTAGTTTATAAGACCGTTTTTTATGAAATAGGTTTTGTTTTTATTTGGAATTAATTGCTGTTTATTCCTTTATTTAATATTTTTCCAAGTATACCCTTTGCTTAGATTAAATTCTTGTCTAATGGTAAATAATAAACGAAATTCATTTGAGAGGATTTGAACTTTGATAAGTTTCATGCATCTATTCCAATTTAAATATATTTTCGGGAATGGTAATGTCCTAATGCAATTTTAATATTCTGGCACAATAATTAAAAAATATTTTCGCGTACAAAATTTGTGAAACATAACAATATCCATAATATCTATTAATATATAAACATGTTGCTTCTGTCACTTATCAAATTAGACATTTAAAAGAAAATTCGATTTAAACAAAAAATTAAATGATATTTAAACTATGAATAGTGTAAAAATATTGATCTTTTTTACAGATCGCAAGTTTCAGTTTAAGCTCTTCGTGTTATAAATTTAAGAAATATTGTACTTACACTGAGTATTACTATTAACAATTGGTATAATAGATTATAAACACGTGAACTTCAGTGTCATAAATAATTCAAAATTTTTATTTTTTTTATAAACACAAATGGAAGAGTTATATTCGTTAGATGTACAAAAGTAACCTTGTCCAAGATTTAACATACTCAAAAAGTTTAATGAGTTTTACCATTATTAACTTGGATTTTGTTAACTTAATTGTGAAATGTCATTTTGATATTATAACAAATTAATTGAAAAGAAATCTGGCTTTCACCAATTAAGTTTAGTGAGTTCGTTAATCTTAAACTTATGGAATCATATTTAAATTGTCGAAAATATATTACAACCGACAATAAATTGACAAATATATCGCTTGTAAAAAATGTGACTTTTATTTAGGACTTAGAAATTTCCAATTCATCAAAATTCAATTGTTTATTTTTTTATCTAACGAAAAGCACCAAATCCAATATATATATTTTACTACAATATATTTCGACAGAATCACTGTCATCTTCGGGTAGAATTGAAATCAAACTAAATCAATATAAATTGATCTTTATTTAAACAAACTAATTATCTAATTCATTAATTCTTAAAATTAATTTCGCTAAAAATTTTACAAAATTTTGTTTTTTATATTCGAACTTTAAAAATTATAAAAGTCTTAAAATTTTTAAAACTTTTAAAACTCACAAAAGCTGGAACCAAACAAGATTCTAATAAAATTTTCCACAAAATTGTGTTTACTAATATTAATCAATTGCTTCAGTCGATAGTGATCAGGAACTTGAAAACGGAGATGACGGACAGTCATTCCAATGTATGTGGCATTGCACCCATGACATAAATATTCATAACCAAGATCCGAAAACCATCTAAGTAACAACTGAAATCCACTAATAAACACGAAATTCTTTTTTTTATCGACAATTAATTGTAATTTAATGAAAAATCTATTTTTCAGAAATAATACCATCTTATCTAGTGAGTTTAGTACTTGTTGTTCAAGAATAGTTATAAGATTAACATAATCAAGATAATCAACACATCCAATATACGTGCACTTAAACATTGACACAAATAAACAATGATGTACTGGAAGTAATTTCACATTACTATTATTTGAAAAAATCTAATATAGTACTTTATTATTATTATTATTATTATTATTATTATTATTATTATTATTATTATTATTATTATTATTATTATTATTATTATTATTATTATTATTATTATTATTATTATTATTATTATTATTATTATTATTATTATTATTATTATTATTATTATTATTATTATTATTATTATTATTATTATTATTATTATTATTATTATTATTATTATTATTATTATTATTATTATTATTATTATTGGTACTGATTGTTAATTTAATTATTAACTTCAATCACTCCGAATTATGATTATAGACTTAAGAGAACACATGTTCTAATAAATTCTCAAGAAGAAAGAAACAACAATATTGGCGTATATTAAAATAAAATTTAAATATTTAGAAAACTAGAAGTTAAATTGATATTTAGGAAAATAAAATGTTGTAAATTGTTAGATATGCACTTTTGATCCCCGAATCCGAGAAAAAGAAAAAATAGTTTTGTTGAAAACATAAATTTTATAAAATCAAGATAATTCAATAAATTCACAAAATTACTATTTTAAAGCTCTTAATCAGCGTATTTTTGGATGAATAAAGATGATAGTATTTGGCTTAAGTTAAAATCTCTAGGTTGAAATATACTTCTATATATCAATATAAATTTTAATAAAAAATAAAATTATTAAGATTTAGATACAAAAATAATTATGTTGAGGCAATATTATTTTATTTCCTGTATCTAAATAGTCAGTACGAATACAAAAGTTTTAGATTGAATAGAAACATGTAAGTATTTTCTTTTACATTTGAAAATCTATAAAAATTCAAGTATTGCACAAAAGATTAACTAAATTATACGATTTTTTGAGAGAACTTAATGGTTAGATTATAGCATTTAACAGTTATTTTAATGTTAAATATTCCATCATTATTAATTAAATTTTTAAAAATCTTCCTTACGAGCTACATTTCCTGAGATTAGATGTAATAAATAAATAATTTATTTTTTAAATGTTATCAATTTAATTTAATGTTTTAATGTTTATTTGCACATGGCACATTTTAATTCATTAAAATATTCATAATGATCAAAATAAGATTAAACATTTCATAAATTGTTTTAAAATTTGAAGTTGAAATTTATTTAAAAATAATAATTGATTAAATCAAATTTAAATGAAGTACGAATCAAAATTGTATTTACATCAACTATCATTTGCTTGACTCCAAGTGTAGAAGCCAACAAAGCATGCTTTCGAGTTTGACTCTTTTTTGAAATATCAGCTTCAAATTCATCAATAATCATCAGACCCTTTCCTTTTCGATAAAGGGCTTTTGCATTCACCGACTGCTTAGCAAGCACCGTATTGCAACATTTGATTACAGATGAGCCATATTTAAATATAATTTCACAACATGACCCCATGGAACTTTCTCCTCGTCATCAGTCACTAACGGCATAGCATATAATATATACAATCCTCCTAAATATTCATTGAGCGAAATTCCAGTTTCTCCAGAACCATTATAATTATACAACTTGCTCTCCTCTTGTTCCATTAACTCAGTGATGTACTTTCTTTCCAGCATTCGATCTTTAGTATCAAATTTAAAAGAAAACATCAGTTGACATTTATTGATTCCTATATTCAAACAACGAAAACAAATAAATCATAATTCCAAAAATTCCAATTCCAAAAGAATAAAACCTTTGTTCTCGTCAGTGTGCTCAAACATAAACGAAAGAACAATTCAACAACAAACACGCACTCAGACGCGAAATTACAGACCAACAATAAACTGGCACACAGACAGTCAGATGGAAAACCTATTCCTCCATCTAACTGGTCGAAAAAATAATAATAATAAATAATAAATAATAATAATAAATAATAAATAATAATAATAAATAATAAATAATAATAATAAATAATAATAATAATAATAATAATAATAATAATAATAATAATAATAATAATAATAATAATGATAATAATAATAATAATAATAATAATAATAATAATAATAATAATAATAATAATAATAATAATAATAATAATAATAATAATAATGATAATAATAATAATAATAATAATAATAATAATAATAATAATAATAATAATAATAATAATAATTATAATAATAATTATAATTATAATTATAATAATAATAAATACAATGTCAATTGAAAAGAAGTCAGAGGTGAAAATTGAAAAAAGTTCTTATAATACAATAATAATAGTAATAATGTCATAATAATTATAATAAATAATAACAATATGATAATAAAGTGTGATGTTCTTCCAGTGCATTGATTTTAAAGAATATTTGTTGATTTTAGTTAGAATGATATTAGATACTTGAAGTTTCATAATTGCTAATTTTAGGTACGAGAAACGATTATTCTAATCATTAGTATCTAGATTAATACGAAATTACCAAATTTCTCTACAAAAAACATTTTTCAATTCTAATGTTTGTAGAAGTTATAATTTGCGATCTGCAATTTGATTCATCTTTGCACAGACATTCATGTTTATTGAAATTATTTTTTTATTGAAACTTTTTCTGTAATTATTTGTGTAACATTGGTATTGATTTGATTTTCCTAAATTTGGTCTTTGCACATATTTAGCTGTTATTTAGACTATTGTGTCGTAAATAAATCTAATAAATTAATCTCTTCTCATTCATATTTATATTGTAAACTTATATTTATCATAACTCAATAAATATTTAACTTGCCTTTTTTCTATTTTCCATTGTACTAGACGCTATTTATTCCCTATTTTATAATTTTATTTCCTGTCAAATAAATTGAAAGATTTTGTTTTAATTGCATAAAAAAAACTTCTGAATAGAGCAAAACTAACATTTAATTTAAATTATTGGATTTATATTAGGAAAACTGAATTTGAATGAATTTTACAAATTGAAATTCATGTTTAATTACAGTGCCCAGTGATATTGGTGAAGCTGAATGATTCGCATTGCAGCAATAGCAGTGACTCCTGTCGTTGGAAGTGCGTTATTGAAAGGCCATGACTCTTAGCTTACCTAGAAATGTCAGTTATCTTCCGATTATGAATCATAAATCAAAATTTTAAATTCATCCCAATTTAGTTATAAACTAAAATTAAATTGTCATCATTGAGATTTTCAAGTGCAGAAAATTTGTATTAAATAAAAGATTAATTTATAGGGGTATTAATAAAAGAATAAATATTGTTGAGTTTTTATTTGTAAGTCGGTCCTTTCTCTGACTCCTCGTGTTCTTATTTTACCAAATCAATGGAAACTCAACACAAAATAACTTTATTTGATTTTTATCACAATTACAATTTGTCATTATTTGCACCTTTCAATTCAAATTTGTCTCGTTAAGTTATAGAACCCAAGGGGCAATTACCTTTTCTTGTACGAGTCTAGCTTCTTTATAATTCACAAATTTCCTCTTTTGACTTGTCCTTGCTGGATTTTCTGTTTAGCTTTTTCCTTTTTCTCTTCGACCAAATGGCGGCTTGCTCATTTCTAAGCTCTCCTTTTATACTGTGTCTAAGAGGCCAATTATCTAGCAAATTCAAATTAATTGTTTCCCCGGGCACCCTAAGTTAATATTGAAAGGTTTGACAATTATTTTAATTTATTTACCCTGAAATTATAAATCGAAATATTATTACCTTATCTGGTGTCTCGGGTCTCACTGCGCATCGGGTTTTCTTCAGTGCTCGGGTTTCCCATGGGCTCGGGCTTTCCATTGGCTCGGGCTTTCCATTACAGATTAATTATTTTTAATTAATTTGTTTTTCCTTATTAACTTTTTCTATGATCACCCTATTACATTTTTATTATGCTTTCTAACCTCGTCTAACAATTTGGCATTCAACCATACCCGATACCCCCGTTCAATATTGATTTTTAATTTTCATTAAATTTTAATTAATTTTTGTACTTATATTGATTTTACCAATTTTTGTTCTGCTTTCTGGTACCGTGTGAAATTTATTTTGTTTTTGCTCTAACCCCAACAATATTAATTTTCTATGTAACACAAAGTAATTTTTAATCCTTTGCTGCGAAGTATATATGAAAGAATTTTCAAAAAAAATGGACTTAACTTGTAAAGGACTATTTTAGTTGAAAATTCATTTTATTCAATATAATACTGAGCAGAAAGGCTTAAATTATCATTAGTAGTAGGATGTGAGGCTGTCAGATACAACTAGGGGAGAGGGTAATGTGATTACATAATATTATATAATAATTTGCCCGCATACGTCATAGCAAATGGTCTGAATAGTAATAAAAATTATTATTTAATGCTTGTGTACTGCATTTTATATCAGTAGGTTCGAAAATTCCACGAACGTTTATTTACAAATAATTAATCGATTTTTATGAAAATTTCAATTTATAGCAAAAAACGCCAATCAAACATTTTTTTCACGATTAATTTCGACAGTTTTCCTGTCATCATCAGGTGGGATATAATACTCAATAAATAAAGGATTTTAAACAAATTTAATTATATATAAAAATTTTTTATTTTATAAAAATATTATTTTTTAAAAACTTTAACATTTAAAATTTAATTTAATAATTTAAAATTTTTTTATCAATTATTTAATTTAACACAACAATCAATACATACAATACACAAAAGCTTATTTAAAAACACTCAACACACAAGTATTTACAGCATTCTGCACATTAATTTTCGGATTCAATGATTTTATCAACAACGCCTCACAAATCACACGTTCCCAATAATTATCGAAGTTTTTTAATAAAATTTTAAAATCAGACATACCTATTTTAATCTTACAGCCCTTATTGTGCTCACAAATATGGGTCAAAGACTTCGGTCTACAATGTTCTCAAAATCCTTTTTAGTAGTTATGGTGAAAGAGACTGTTGACAAATTTATTAAAAATCCTAAGGATCCATGTTTGAGAAATTTGGGTGTGATTTTGTTGAGGTGGGTGAGTCTGATGAGTTAAATAAATTAAATAGTGTGAGCAAGGATGATGAGCCTAAATTTGTGTTAGTATTGCCGTACTCAGAAGGTTTTAAGGATTATAAAGTGAAGATAAGAAAGCAGTTAGGGAATTTAAACTATAGGATAGTGTCAACTTCATGGAAAGTACGCAATATGTTTATTAATAAGTCAAAGACTCCGGTTGAATTGTGTTCCGATCTCGTTTATCAGTTTACATGTAATGGGTGTAATGCCACATACATTGGAGAGACTTCCCGTCATCTCTGTATTCGAGCTCGAGAACATTGTAGACCGAAGTTTTTGACCCATATTGGTGAGCACAATAAGGGCTAGAGATTAAAATAGGTATGTCTGATTTTAAAATTTTATTAAAAAACTTCGATAATTATTGGGAACGTGTGATTTGTGAGGCGTTGTTGATAAAATCATTGAATCCGAAAATTAATGTGCAGAATGCTGTAAATACTTGTGTGTTGAGTGTTTTTAAATAAGCTTTTGTGTATTGTATGTATTGATTGTTGTGTTAAATTAAATAATTGATAAAAAATTTTTAAATTTTTAAATTATTAAATTAAATTTTAAATGTTAAAGTTTTTAAAAAATAATATTTTTATAAAATAAAAAATTTTTATATATAATTAAATTGGTTTAAAATCCTTTATTTAATGAGTATTATATCCCACCTGATGATGACAGGAAAACTGTCGAAATTAATCGTGAAAAAAATGTTTGATTGGCGTTATCTTATAATTAAATCATTGCCATGTATGTTTAACTATTTATAGCAAAAAAGTTTGCTGATTTGATCTGTCATAAAAATAAATGATAAAAATTAATTTTTCTAAAAATAAAAATGTCGCCCATACTTGAATTTGAACCTTCTACTAAACGACAAAATCAAAAAGTAAAAGGTAATTTCCATTAACTAACAGTATCATAATATAATGATAATAATATAAAATGATGATTTCTTGGTAGCAGCATTTATTATTTAAAACAATAAAATGATAATTTAAGCCTTTTGCTGCAAATAATGTATTTAATAAAAGAATTTTCGACTATAAGATAGTCCTTGTCAATCTCCAAGGACTATCTTGACAAGGACTATCTTATAGTCGAAAATTCTTTCATTAAATACATTATTTGCAGCAAAAGGCTTAAATTATCATTTTATTGTTTTAAATGATAATAATAATAATAATAATAATAATAATAATAATAATAATAATAATAATAATAATAATAATAATTATAATAATAATAATAATAATAATAATAATAATAATAATAATAATAATAATAATAATAATAATAATAATAATAATAATAATAATAATAATAATAATAATAATAATAATAATAATAATAATAATAATAATAATAATAATAATAATTTATCCGATCACAAATTTAAACTAAACAAAGCATACTTATTCATATTAAAATGTTTCTTATAAAATTACTTTTGAAATTGGGATTTGAACCAATCAGATAAAGAGTACTTGGCTAAAACTTTTAAATAATTAACACAATAATAAAAAAATAGATTTTTATATAAAAAGTCACCTATACTTTTCGATTTATTCTCAAACCAATGAGCTTTAACTTTAAATTAATTTAATTTTAACAATAATAAAAAAGATAGTTGCCTGATGTTATAACCTTATGTAATTGTTACACAAATGTAATTAATTAATTTTTAAAAGATAATATTCAAGTAAATATTTACAATTTGGTGTCTGTCAAATCTTTAAACTTGCTTGTTAATTAAAGGCAGTAAATAACTTTGTTATTAATTTTGAATAAATTTTATAAGACATTAGATTCTTAAGTTAGATTTTTTGATTAATTTAACTATTCGGTTGACTAGAAAATTTTGAATAAATTTGTTGGTATTAAGAATTTTAAAACATGATGCTGATACATTTTCAAATAAATTATATAACCATTTTGTTCTTGAATTTAATTTTTCAATGCCTTAACAACTAAAATTTCAAATTTGAATTTTTCTTGAAGTTAATTTTAAAAAAATACTCGATTTTGATTAGTTAGTTATAATTGCTATTGACAACGAATAAATTCAAGCTAATATTTTCTCGCTTCAGTAACCATCAAACAAATTCATTGGAAATTAGATTGAAAGAAAAAATTACTTTAAATAAATTACAATAAAAATATATATTTCAAATACAATCAAATACATCTTCATTGGAATTGAATCTACTTTAAAATACAATGATAAAAATAAACTGTAAAGCTAAATATTATCATAATTTAATTTAAGTTATATTTAAGCGACAAATTTTAAATACTTTAACATTCTTGGCATTGAAAAGTATAATTTTTCCTATAAATTTATCATGAATTATGATAAAAATAACATGTAAAAGTTGAAATCCCTTGAATTTAAGGAAAAATCTTTTAACAATAATACCCAAACAATCATCTATGAAAAAAGTCATTATCAAGATTAGGCCACATGCAAAATAACTGATGCAAATGATGGAACATATCAATATTCAGATATTTTACTGCCCATAACAAAGAATATGGAACTGTCATTTGCGCTCTAAAAGAAATAAGCACATTCATTTAATAGTTATTTGAATAATTGACAAAGAATTCTTGAAGAGATATAAGTGTCCAAGTTTGGTTAAAGCTGGAATTCATGTAATATTTGGCAGTGTTAAATAAAAATAATTACTGAATAAGTTTTAAACTACTGTAAACTTGTTCACAAAGCACACTAAGTCTGATTTTATTTCTTCAGCCGTTGGACGCAGGAATTATATCAGGTATTTGCAGGAATAAAGGCAAAATTGCTCAAATTTGCCGTTCTCATGATTTTACCATTTTTTAGTATTTAATTGTAAAATAAAAATCGAAAAAAATAGAGAAGAATAAAATAATAATTGTAATGTTACAGAAATTATACCATTTCATTATAAGTTTCGTTAACCTATTGATTTAAAGTAATTAAATAATGATTTTTAAATAATTATTTATTTAACTAAATTAATTTGTTTGAAAGGTTCCATTAGTATTCAATTAAATTATTAAATTAATTTAATAAAGTCAGTCAAAAAATCATATATATATATATATATATATATATATATATATATATATATATATATATATATATATATATATATATATATATATATATATATATATATATATATATATATATATATATATATATATATAATTGTCTTGCTGAAGTGAAAGTGAAAAATGTGAAGTGAAAATAAAATCAGTCAATGAAAAAATATTTTTAAATGAAATCAATTTCATAAGGAAATGAAAAGCAATTTTCTTTGAGGTTATTATGGATTGCTGGGTTTAAGGACTGCTGACATTGGTAAAACTTAATTCAGGAACAAAAAATCAATAATTTCTTATAAAATTATTTAATTAGTTTCTTTTCTTAAAACAATGGAACTAAAATTATTAGGAAAATAAATTTTCTTTCGAAATACCAAACATTATATTATAATGAATATATTACAAAAATATTATTAGAAAGCTCTAGTTACTCAGACATCCGTTTTCGATATTTTCCCACAGTTTCATTGTCATCGTCACATAGGATAGAAAAACTATATATATAATAGATTAATTAAACAAATTATAAACATTATTATTATTATTATTATTATTATTATTATTATTATTATTATTATTATTATTATTATTATTATTATTATTATTATCATTATTATTATTATTATTATTATTATTATTATTATTAGTTACAAATAATAAACAAAATATCCGTTTACGGTAATAATATCATTATACAAAGATTCACAAAATATCTTCAATCTTCCTTTGATTGATTTTCTAATTAGTGTTCTTTCTATCCAATTCCAACTTTCGATTTCTTCTTCCCTTCTTGAAGGAAAAGCCGAATTCTTACGTTGGTCATATTTATATACCGGAATTATTTCTATAATTAATGACTTTGGGCTAAATAATTTCCAATAATTTTTTTGACAATCTTCGCCTAACAAATCTATTGGATACCTTTTGAAAGTAAAAGTAAATTAATAGTCATTCAGGGTTTTGGAGGTTTGTTTCCCAACTACCATCAATCATGTTTTCATGATAATGGCTCTCAAAAATTAACATTATTTATTTTCTTGCTTGTTTACATAACGAGCCATTCGTACAATTAATTAATTTTACACAAATTTGTACTTTTCATACTTTTCCCGTGTATTTTTTTTGACAAAATCATTCATATTATCTTATTTAGAATAATAAGGATATGAGGAATGAGCAGTGACATCTAATTTTTCAAAATTATAATGAAAAACCCAACAATACATATGATCCAGGCAATATAGTAAACGGTAATAAAACAATTTAATAATATCAAGTTCTTTAGATTCTGGAATTCGATAGTCATATTTTTACAATTAAAATTATTCAATTAAATGATTGAAAGATTTGTTCAAATCAGATAGGTGGGAAAAGGAATCCGTCAAATCAAAGTAACATTAAAAATAGCAGAGGTTTATTGAAAATAAAGGTTTAAAGGGGATTTGAAATGAGATTTAAACAAATATATAAACAAAAATTTTAAATAACTTTGTTTTAAACATAATTAAATAATTGAAAAGGAATATGAAATCTGAAATATGAAAACCGCCAACATTGCAATATATTTTTATCGTTTAACCCTACACTGCATATTGTATCACTGGTGATACACAATTATCTTATTAGAATAAAAACTGTCTCGCTCTTGTTCTCGGTAAATGTTCTCTCATATTACATTGTATTGGCTATATTTGCAATATAATACCCGTAATGTAATTCTCAATAGTTTTGTATTACCAAATCAATTTTTAAAACGTCTTACAGTTTAAGTGAAAGTGTACAAAGTACTTAGACAACAATATAAAAAGTCATGCAGTGTAGGGTTAACAGTCTTCTTCAGGTTTGGAATCGTATTAATAACAACTTAAGGAAAATAAGAATATTCAAACAAAAAAAATCAATAATAATATTAATCAAATTGTATCAAACTAAAAAATTATTTTAATAAACATTTCCTTCTTTTTGAATATAAAAACATTT
>CAUHTR010007725.1:0-28474 GCA_959609185.1 Schmidtea polychroa
ATATAAATTAATAAATAAATTTGATATAATTTTTTATAGATTAATGGGATCTATTGAAGTTCCTCTTCGAGACCTGGCCGGTGGAAAAGACTGAAGTTCAGTTAACTCTCAATTTATTGGATAAAAACAAGAGACCTACCGCTGTAATTTATTTTATTAAGTGTTACAAGAGTTCACTTTTTAATTTAATTTAATTTAGGGTGTTTTAAACCTAAAAGTTCAATACCAGCCTCCTAAATCAGCTCCGGGAGCATCACAAGGTGGGTCTCAACAACAAACTGCTGGTAAATTTTATTATCTACATTTTATTTTAACTTGGTCAGTCATCCGACTACCATTTAATTTCTGATTTATGACTTAGCAAATAGACTCAATAATTACGTCAAATAATCAAAGTTATACCATATTCCAAATCTCGTAAATCATAGCCTAGTATACTTATTGAAAAAATGTCAATATATTAAGTAAAAACAAAACTCTATGTTCTGTATACAACTGTAATCTTCTCACCTTCTCCTCATAGTAATGTGGGAGAGTTAACATGGTTTGACATGCCAACTATACTTTCCACTTCAATTTTTTCAAAATTTTAGTTTTGGCTATTTAATCCTTCCAATCATTCCTTGTTAAAAACTTCATAAGACCGCCTAGAGTCAAGTTGGCTCTGCGAAAAAATCTTACACTTAGGAGAATTATCCTAATTGAAAATTCTAATGATGTGCAGTCAAGATTCATAATTAGGGCAATTATTATTAATTAATTTATTTTTATTGAAAGTCTTAACTTCATCATCTTTGATCTGTTAATTACGATTTTGTTTGTCTTCATTCTTTCAGATTATAGATCTATTGTTGTTTTTTTATTTTAATAGAAAACATTATTTTGATATTTAGTCTGAAAAAAATGAAAATAAGCGTAACATATTCATGCATTATTCGAGAGAACTCTATTATTTTGGACATTCATGTACATATTTAAAACAAAAAAATACAATATTTTGAAGTTTAATGAATAAAGTAAATCCCAGAATACGTAATGATATGCATTGTATACAAATAAATAATAATAATTATTATTATTTCCTAAAAAATAATTTGTGGTTTCCAATATTTCGTTACAATATTAAAATTAAGTTTTCTACTTTTTTTAAAAAATGAATGTAAACATCATTTACATATTACTTCTTAAGTTTTCAAATATTTTAAAGTAAAATACTTTCACTGGTAACTTTGTTGATATTAATAATCAAAGAAAGAAGGCAAAGTTTTAATAATAGAAAATTGCCGACTAAGTATATTAAAATATAACATTGCTATATATTTCCACCGTTTAACAGTCCTCTTCGGGCTAAGAATCGTATTAATAACAACTAAATGAAAATAAGATTATTCAAAAAAAATTAACAAATAATAATCGTTAATTAATAGATTCCACTAATTATTAAAATGATAAGTTGACTAACAATTGATAAAAGTTGTGCCAAAAATTTGTGGTTATCCTTAACAATTGATTGATCTATTCTCACCTACCAAAAATATACCAATGATGTTGTTTACCGAAAATTCCAATTCTACTCTTTCATAATCATTATTTATAATTTATGAACTACATTTTCATTTGATGGTTTACTCTTGTCTACTCTTGTCTACTCTTGTCTACTCTGGTCTCTCTGAGGTCTACTCTGATTAATTATCATTAAAATTCGACAAATAGAAATAACACTAAAACAGTCACATTAAAATATTTGTTTGATTTGTAATATACGAAAATCTTTCTTTTTTTTGGTTTAACGGATTGACTCAAAAAAATTTATTGTTATTGTTTATAATCTTTTTTTATTTGGTTTTGATTGTATCATTTTGAAAGTTTCAGATCAGTCTTAGCACATTGTTGATGAAAACACCTACATATAATTAATACAATAGATGAGTTATCATTTATGATTAAAATTCACAATTATTATTCTTCAACGTAACTGATGAAGATGCTGTTATAGTCTGTTTTCTATAATCAAAAAACGAAATAAATTAATTATTGTTTTGCTAAATTCAAAAAATCAATATAATGTGCTAATTTTATAATTTAGGAACAGCTATTGATCAAACGGACAGTGCAGGAGGAGAAGAAGACGATACGGATAATACTCAAATCGGTGATTCTGGATCGGGTCCGCAAATTAAAATAAATAAACGCGGAAAGAGAACTACGAGAAAATCGTATTCAACAAAACCGCAAGATTTCCAAGTTATAAAATACATTTAATTTCATTTCATTTTTATCCGTGAACAGATACGAATTAAAGTCGTCGAAGCTCGACAATTGCAAGGTGGAAACATTTCCCCGGTTTGCAAAGTCAAGTGCAAAAATCAAGTAAAGCAAACAAAAGTGAAAAATTCGACAAACTCGCCAGAATGGAATGCGAGTTTCTTTTTCAATTTCCATATTTCAGCTGCCGAATTGTTTGACGAGACAATATCATTTGAAATTTTCAATTCGAGAAAATTACGATCTGATGCATTAATCGGTTCGTTCAAATTTGATTTGAGCATGATATATGAAGAACCGAAACATGCTTACATGAATAAATGGTTGTTATTATCGGACCCAGAAGACGGGAATTCTGGCGCAAAAGGTTATTTGAAATTTTGTGCTGCTATTCTCGGACCTGGAGATGAAGCACCGGTTAGTTTAAATAGTATTTTAATTGTTATTTGATGTCTGAATTAATACAAATGAAAATATTAAGAGATCACTGTTAAAGTAACTTTTGCTATTTGTGTATAAAAATAGATGAAAGAAATTCTCAAAATAAATTATTGAAAGTTATTGACACTTGCACTATAATTAAAAATAATGTATGAGATTGAAGACTGTAGAAACATTTACCTCCAGAATATCATTGATGAAGGATGTACGTTCATATATGTTATAAATTTCCAGTAGTTTTATGGTGTTATTTTTGTGAAATCTATCTATGAAATTGAAATAAAAATTGAATATATTATATGTATATTAATTTCATTAAGAATTAAAATAAATGTCGAAAATTATGTCTGGAATAATGACATCTCAATACTTTATTTACAGACGTTAGTTCATAAGTTCCCAAACTTTTGGAACTCCAGAGGCCTTCAAAGCATAAGAATTTACACGGAGCCTAGTGGTTCACTAATTGTAATTTCCAATGAACAATGGCTAGCAACAAAAATTTCATAACATTTTCACGGATCACTTGCAACTTTCCCCTGAGGAACCACTGAGTTCCGCAAAGCACACATTGAAAACCATTTTTTCATTCCCTAAATAAATGACAATATTTTATACTAGTTCTTGATGCTTCAAATTGAATAACTCTTTTCATTTTATTAAGTTGACATACAGCTAGAGATTACAATTCTGGAATATTTTTCAGTTTTATATGATATTCCGGTACTTATATAATAATAATACTTTATAAAGCATTCATATAACAAATAAATAAAAACATATTTCAACTTTACCTAAGTAGATAGAGTTCAAAAATTAAGTTTGTTGGGAATTCAAGTATTTTGAAAGTCATATGTGACTATCTATTTGTAATTGTGCCAGTGGCGTGTTTACACATGGGTGCACATTTAAGGCCCCCAAATGAATCAAATTTAAAAAAAAATTAAAATAAAATTTTTGAATTTTATAAACCATATATTTTATATTTTTACACTTTAGCATTCACATTCACAGAATATGTGATTGCAATTTATAATTGCCTTTGTTTGTATGGGGTAATAATTCATTTTTTTCCAAAACAACGTTGAACTAGTAAGCGGCAATGGTCGTCAGCAGCAGTATAAGTGTTGAAAGTTTAAGTCGGATGATTCCGTCAATTTAGTGTTAAAACTTCATGGATTTTTGGGAAACTTTGTGCACATAGGCTGTACACCATGAATCTTAGACTCTCAATTTATATGTTTAGAAGGCCGGGGAAATGTTTGCGCCTAGGGTCCTGTAGGTTATTTTAACTTAGAAAACCGACTATACTTAATAGATACAAAGTTTTGAAGAGGCTGGACTTGATAATCAGCTACACGTTATAATTTAGTTTATCATTATAATATAAAAATTTTAAGAATTTATAATCTGACATTGAACTAATTTTTTATCATTGCTAAGGGTCAATACTGAAAACCTTTTAACATAGCTCTACTGAGCAGATGCCGATGATCTTTAAAATTGGTTTCTACAAATGTAAAACTATGGATCACCAAAAATTGCAATACTAATAGTATTTTCTGTAAAAGAATTTTATAATTCTTAATAATGTCTTTAGTGAAATGGGGCTTTAAAAACTCTGTATAAAATTTTTAACAACAATTAATATTAAGTTTCTAATTACTCTTCAAACAGAGCGAAATTTCCATCTCGTCTACATAGTTTGATTTAATTTCCTTTGACAAGTTCTGTCTGTAAAATTTTAAAAGAAATAATGAACCTCTTAATTATCTACCCAATTAATTTTAGTCGAAAGTGGCGGATGTGCTGCAAAGCTATGTAAACACTATATATATGTGTATATTTATGAAATTTTATTTTCTTGTTATTTATTAATTCTTTTACGATTAAATGAGTTTTTTTTATACATAATGTAGAAATGGTTAAAAATGTTTTCTTCCCTTTGCTTGATATTGTTAAGCTCAACTCCTATATTTCTTGAGATTATATTATGAAAATTTCTTATTTTGTTCACAATGTTATTGGAAACTATGGAGTTCATCTGTAGTCATAAAGAAAAATGAACTCACTATCTCATCCCATAAAATTCCCAGGAAAATATTATATTTATCCTATGTCTACATGACATGAAAAGAAACATTATAAACGTGGTTATAATAACAAAAATAAAAATAAAAACGAAATGACCGCAGGTAAGAATATGT
Organism: Schmidtea polychroa; assembly: GCA_959609185.1. NCBI lineage: Eukaryota > Metazoa > Platyhelminthes > Tricladida > Dugesiidae > Schmidtea > Schmidtea polychroa. The sequence goes on from CAUHTR010007725.1 coordinate 4,914, forward strand.
AACATTTAATATGAATCTTTGTGTCAATGCTTATTTTTAAAGTAACCCATATATGGTTACATTTATTGTAATTTATAAATGTATCTTTTCTTCTTACTTTTCTTGTACAAATGTTTTAATGACAAGATAAATAAAAACAAACTTTTTACAAAGTTATATTTCTCAAAAATGGCCGCTGTCAAAGGGTCAAAATATATTTAAGATCTTCACATGTTCCAGCATCTTAAAAATGGCACACAAGCGAACTCAACGCCCCATATATTACTAATTTTATTATTATTATTATTATTATTATTATTATTATTATTATTATTATTATTATTATTATTATTATTATTATTATTATTATTATTATTATTATTATTATTATTATTATTATTATTATTATTATTATTATTATTATTATTATTATTATTATTATTATTATTATTATTATTATTATTATTATTATTATTACTAATAATAACTCTGCGGCGCGTGACACGAGGCTGGAATGAGTGGACGGGAGTCAAATAAATAAATAAATAATAATTCCCCAAAATTGTACACAAAGTGCTTATTAGTGCAAGTAACTTTAAGGACCATGGATCAGAAAAGGGTCTTTTAAGGTAGACATAAAAACAACAAGACAAAATGTAGTCAGTCTCAATTAAAAACCATCTGACACATAACACACATGTAAATGGTTTGATAACTCGCCAATATCAAACCATTGAGCGGGTATATCTATTATATATTCGTGAAGCACTGCATAATAATGCTCAAACCTCTGGCCCAAATTGTTGTGATGTCTGATGATCCCTCAGGGGAACACAGAAAAAAATGTCGAAAATTAAAAAACAAACCCGATTCGCTACGACCGCTGTGAGGTTGAAGCTCATCCGTCAGGATCCGACCTTCTCTTCGGAGCGGTAGGTAAAACCAAGCTGACTACTATATTTTCTCCTTAATTATGTATTTGAGCTTTTTCATTATTAAAACTTTTGACTTTTATTCAAATAGTCATTCATTTTTTTACAAAACAATTTTTAAAAACAATCCACCATGAATTAGTTGGTTAAAGCTAAGTTTTTATATATTTTTTATTAATGGGGCCAACTAAAAAGTCTCATTTTTAAACATATCATTATATAAAATTAATCATTTGTTGACATTATAAATTTTCTTTCAAATTGTCAATTTATTTCTATTTTTATATTATTATCTCTTCAATTTCAGAGTTTTTCAAGTTCGAAAAAGGAAGAAAGCGATGAAATCGAAACGTAACAAATGGCATTTGTGAAAATGAAATAATATATTTTATATAACTTTAGCAATTTACTACGTCCAGCTGGAGTCCAATTGCGACCGGCGACATTTGTATTAAGAGTCTATCAAGCTGAAGACTTGCCAATTAGTAAGCTTAAAAAATATTCTATAAACCTTTTCAATCGTTTCTTTTCTAGTGGACTCTTCTACTTTGCAAGGAATAAAGCAAATTGTCACGGGCTCGTCAAATAAGGAATTAGTCGATCCATATATGGTTGTTTCATTTGCTGGGAAAGAAGTTTATAAATTCATTTTTTAATAAACATACATGAAAATAATATTTTCACAGCTGAAAACATCAACCAAATACACAAACGATCATCCGGACTGGAATGAAGAATTAAAAATACCTCTTCAAGTACATTAAATTTTTTTTTGTTTTAACTGATTCATTTTCCATAATTAACCTTGATGCTTCTGGATTATTTTGACATTAATTAATTGTTTCCTTATAATTATCGAAATAATTATTCATTCATTTCCTGAAAGAGACCATAAAAATTTAATTAAAAATAGAATTCATTTAATAATTAAATTTATTTCACTGAATCTATTTTAAACTTTGTTCCTTTGGACTTGAATCATAAAAATCATAGTTTTTAATAAACAACGTAATTATTTGTTGTAGTTTTTTCAAGTGTTTAGAAAATAAATATTACCCGGATTTTCCGAAAATAAGACCAGAGTTTATTTTCGGAAAATGTTTAAAGATATTAAATAAACAAATTTTTTAATACATCTTTTTCACTATATATTTNGTGCAACTCGCAGCAAAAAATATGGTTTCTAAAAAAAGAATTTATCTTCATTCTTTTACGATTAATTCTGGAAATATTCTAATAATTCCTCTAGAATAAGAAACCTTTTTACATTAATTATAATATTTTAACTATATCCTGCATAAAATCATAAAATTGTCCCATTTGATTTTTCTATTTCTCTGCATTATTATTTTATTATCATTTACAATATTTTAAATGCGCGATATGTTATAACAAATTTACTAAAGGGGAGAAATTGTTCGCAATATATTCACATTTTCCTACTACCCCGAATAATGAAATATCCTCGAATGAATATCATACACCAATCCCTCGATTTTCGCGGTAGATACGTTCCAAGAAACTAACGCGCAAATCGAAATCGCGTAAATCGATACTTCAAATTCATACAAAAATGATAGATAGGTTCCAGAAAATAAAAATTTGCGTAAATCGAGATTTCGAGTTCATATAAAGTAAGGTTCCAGAAACTCGCGTAAAACGAGGTATAAAAAAAGACAATTTTATTTAGAAATAGATTTAAAAAATCAACATTTAAATTTTAAATTGTAAAATTTATAACATGTTCATAGTTAAAAGGTATATTAAAAGGAATAATTGTAATTTAATTATTCCGCCTCCTCACTACTGTATTCTAATATATATTCTACTATATTCTACTATATTCAATGTATCCATTTGAGAGACACTTGCCACCAGATATGTTTGATTTCATTAAAAAAATATTATTTTTTATGACCGCGTAAAATGGGTACCGCGTAACTAGAGGAAACCGCACTTGAATTTTTACTATTTTCCCAAATGAACTTTAACTGTTTGAAAAATTTAATTTCTTTACTAATATTTGCAAAAGATAATAGGGGTTAGTNTAGTCATTAATATCTCTTGAAAACAAACCGGATTACCTCTGATTTCAAATAAAACATTTTCAAAACAATTAGAAAACGTTTTCTCTATATTTAAGAGTACTGACACTTTGAAAGTAAAGTTTTCGGATAAGAAAACCTAGCAAAATGTTATTAAATTTAATATTTTTAAATTCTAAGCAAGGTTAAACTTTAAAATATTGAAATTAGAAAGCAATTTATATAGTAATTTGTCGCATTTATTGAACCTCTTAGAATTGAAAAAAGTTCAAATTTTTCCCAAATTTTGTTCATTATAAATGTTTATAAGATGTTGAATAAAACCGAAGTTTACATAACCTTTTATTATTTATTTAATGAGTAAGAGCTATGAAAACTCAGTGATTTTAAAAACTGAGTTTATAATTATACAAAATAAGCATAGTAAATAAACGTAATATTTACAAGAAAGCCATTTGATTGTGGTATCCGTGTATGTTAGGTAAGGTAATAAAAAGGTAACTTGAAAAAATTTTAATAAATACCAAAGGTTCTATTATTTGTAAAATCCTTTGGCATTGATATCATCAATCGTGATTCTGTATTGCATTTGGAAGTTTTCATTTATCAAGATGAACAGAAGTATTTATTTGTTTTTCATTTTAAACTGCTCGCAATTTTCATAACGGCGTTATTATAACATATATACAATTATTATTTAAACCGCGGGCGTTTAACTTTTGCAGCATCTGGGCCACATGGTAAATTTTTTGAAGGCGGGCGGCTGCATAAAAAGTCAACCACATTTAAAAGTTTAGTTTCATTATGAAAATTAAAAAGACATTGTATATAATTTATATGCGAAATGCAAAAAGTTGAGCGTAAGAAAAAAATATTCGCTGAAATATATATATATGTCACAGTTAAAGTATAAACTTAGACAATGTATACATTAACTAGATAATGTATACATTCTCTAATAAAATACATAGATATAATATACATTTTATTAATATTTTATTATTGTCTAAAAATTTTACTACTAAAAAATTTACTAGTGACTATATACTTTAACTGTAATGTAAACTTTAACTAGTTAATGTATACATTGTGTAAGTTTATACTTTAACTGTAACACACACACACACACACACACACACATATATATATATATATATATATATATATATATATACGAGTAGTATTTATGTAAAATAAAAAATTAAATAGTAAAATGCATATAAACTTTATGATATATTTTATGTTATATTTTATTAGTTACATACCTTTTTTTGTAAAATTCAAACGATTTGGCGGGCCGCATTTTCAAACGTCTCGGGTCGCTTGTTGGTGACTGCTGATTTAAATCGTTCCCATTATTATTTAATTATATTGATAAATTATAAATATCGATATTTGCTGCCTATTATTCTTTTTCACTTTTATTAATATCATTTTCCCAAAAGTCAAAATATTTTATTATTCATAAATATTTATTTTTAAGTTCTCGATGCAGAAATTTATCTATTTTTATTTCAGTTTCCATCAATGTGCGATAGACTGAAATTGCAGTTGGTTGATTGGTAATTAAAATTTATTATTTATATTTAATTATAATAATTTAATTGGATTTGTGTTTTTTTAATTTTTTGAAATAATTTTTACTATAACAATGATAAAACAGGGACAGACTCAGTGCAAATGACGCAATTGGAACTCATTTTATAGATATTTCTGCTGTTGGGAGCATGCGGGCAGAAAATGGTTTGTTGGATAATTTTCATGCTTGCCTCATAGTTGCTTTCTAAGCCTTATCCTTATGATTCACAATTTTAATGATTAAAATTTGCTGGTCATTTATCATTATTATCAAAACTAACAATTTTGTTTTATTTTCAATTTTATATTGTTTAGTGTGGATCTCACACCTAGCGCAAGTATAAAATTCTTTTGGTCAAACGAGTCTTAGTTTCTTCCGTGTCCTTTACACGTGGAGACACATTAAAATATTGAGTTTAAAGATTTCTTATTAATTTTTAAAGAAAATTCTTAGAACAGAATTTTAATTGATTAAACAAAGTCTCGCAATAAACGTATTAAAAATTCACATTTTCCCCAAGATAGTAATTATTTTGAGAAAAAAAAGCGGCTCAAGAAACTTTTGAGCATTGGATAAATTTCTAACTTACTCCAACACGTAAGCATTAAGCTGAAAGAATTTTTATTTTATCATTTTTAAGAAGGTTATATAAAGATTTTTTGAGACATTCAAATTAGCAATTAAAATTATTTCTTTTCAGTCATCTTACAGACCAAAAGAAAACCTAATATTGCTTCTTTGGCATAGAATTTTTACACATTAAGTCTGCATACACTAAATTTTCTTTTGAGGTTTACAAACTTATATTGTTTAGGAACGAGTATACATAAAATCATTTATAAATAGAGCTTGAAGACTATAAAATTTATAGTATAAATCAATAAATATATCGATGTTTTTGGTATATTTACTGATTTTTAGTCTTCAAGCTCTTTCTAATAAATACAATGGAAGTAAAATCAGTGGTGAAATTGGAAAAAAAAAGTTCTTATAATATTTATAACTAGTATATATATATATATATATATATATATATATATATATATATATATATATATATATATATATATATATATATACATATATACAACCTGAATGTACATCTAGAATCCAGATGTATATCTGTCATCTTTACCATGTTATTTGCAATAAATCTGTAGTTATTCAAATTTGTTAGAAAATCTTTATTTAAAATAACAAACACTAAAAACTTTTTAATTTTAATTTTTAATTTTTTTAGTTTTTAATTTTTCCCCAAATATGAATAAGACTTTGAATAAATATTATGGGAATTAAACGTTTTAAACAATAAATTAAAATTGAATTCTATACGATGTGAATCAACAGAAATTACTGTAAATGTAATCCTGAATCTTTCAAAGAAAAATTGTTAACAAACGCTGTTTGAAGCTGAAATATATAAATATCATATATAATATATCAAATATTTTGTCAATCATTTTCTCATCTTTGTGAAATAATTTGATTGTGATAAAACAAAACTAACACAAAACAAAAAATCAACTAAAACCTTAAAACTGACAGCTTCTCCAATAAAAGATTTTCATGATAAATGTGAACAGTTTATAAAAAATAAATTTAAACTTATTAAGAATCCACAAACTTCATAAAAACATATTTATCTTTATTATTTACTACCTAATAAAGAGCATGAGTAGTATATCAAGTTGATAATATATTTAGCGCAAATTTAATGAAGATTTTCAATTCAAGGTACATTGCTTCGAATTTTCCCAGAATTAATTTAAACATTACATATTAAGCATTACTTACTTTTATTCAAGGGATGCGTTTGGAAAAAATGATGCCATCGGTACTTTGTGGCTTAAAATCTCGGAATTAACATCGTCCTCCGAGTCAGGTTAGTCTTTGAGATGAAATCCAGTAAACTTCGTGTTTGGTATTGGAGCATGCTTTACTATTGTCAAAGAGTTGATTATAATTTTGCCAGAGATTTTTGCTGAAAATATCCATTTTATAATAAAATGAAAAAATAATTAACACTTTTAAAAGAATTATCAAAGAAATTGCTGCATGCTTAAATGCGTCGAAAACATTTGCATTGTTTAATAAAAGCTATGAGAAAGTTTATGATTTTGAAATGTTTTTAGGTTTTCTTCCAACATTTGGACCGTGTTTTCTTAATTTTTACGGTAGTCCAAGAGAATATTCAGACTTGCCGGACAAATTTGAAGCTCTTAATCTTGGAAAAGGTGACGGGTGTGCCTATCGAGGCAGAGTTTTGATGGAATTGACAACACAATTGAATGAAACGAATGATGTATCAGCATCGGTAACGCCAATTAGTGAAGAAATTCTTACAAGAGTTTCTGTAAATTAATTATTCGAGAAAAATGAGTTCATAATGTTTTATTCATTAGAAATTTCTTCGTAGACGAAAATATCGACTTCATGCAGCATTTATGTCTGCGACTATGCTTAGAATTTCAGACACTACAATTGAGTTTGAAGTCAGCATGGGTAACTATGGTAACAAATTGGAAGATACCGTTCCAGCGAGTAGTTCGTGTACTCAACCGACGAATGCTGTCTTCGATGGTTCATATTATTATTTCCTTCCTTGGGGAGACACAAAACCTTGTTCAGTTGTTGAATGTCACTGGGAGAATATCTCATGTCGACTCTTTTCTATAAATTTCTTTCTAAGAATTAGTGATCGACTAGTATGTTGTTGATAGTTTTAAATAGAAATTATTTTTTTATCTTTCAATTCATCAAGCCGAATTCATAATTTATTTTATTATTTTTAGTCTAAAAATATTGAGAAAATTAAAGTTGCATTGAATGCTAATATCCCAGAAGAAGAACAAGCACAATTTGTTATTTCTTCTTTCGATGATTTAATAATTAGTTTAAGGTATTATTATTATTATTATTTTTATTATTATTTTTATTTTTATTATTATTATTATTTATTATTATTATTATTATTATTATTATTATTATTATTATTATTATTATTATTATTATTATTATTATTTTTATTATTATTATTACTATTATTATTATTATTATTATTATTATTATTATTATTATTATTATTATTATTATTTTTATTATTATTATTATTATTATTATTATTTTTATTATTATTATTATTATTATTATTTTTATTATTATTATTATTATTGTCATTATTGTTATTATTAATTTTTATAGCAAACCGATGCCTGAGTGGGATCCAAATCAATCTCCTCAAACAGAATTGGATAAATATTTAAGAATAATCCGAGAACAAGAAATGAAGCAAATGATCGTTGAAGCCATGAAGATTAGAAATGAAGCTACAAGTGTATCTCAAACAATTACTGATCTGGAAGCTTTCGTGTGTCAATTGAAGAGTTTATCAGTTGAAGTAAATACAATGATAAAGATGTTTCATTTATTTAATCCATCCAGCCACAAAACAGCATGCCAGACGTTATCATTTGGATGCTTACTGGCAGTAAAAGAAAGTATTATGTTAGAATTCCAGCTCATGATGTGATTTGGAGTGAAAATGAAGATTATCGTGGTCGCCTTTGTGGTGTTTTGCAAAATATACCGATGAATGTAAATTTCTAATATATTTTTTGAGAAACTATTATAAAATTATTTAGATTCCAATTTTGATAGAAGATAAAGATGATAAAGATTTGCTAATTCCAGCACAATTACGTTTAAAAATATGGCTTGGCCAAGAAAAAGAAGAACAACATTGGCATGGAATGCAGCGGGAAGGAAAACTAGTTGTGTTGGCAGAAACTGTAAATTTCTTTTTATAAATAAATAAATAATAATAATAATAATAATAATAATAATAATAATAATAAAAATAATAATAATAATAATAATAATAATAATAATAATAATAATAATAATAATAATAATAATAATAGAAAATAATAAAATACAGTAAGTTTATCTATTTCCAAAATTTTAACTATCACATGTTTTAGAATTAATAGCTGGGTTTAAAAATGTTTTTCAAGATTAAAAACAATAAACATCTGGATGTTCTGAATGAATTTATTATCTATTTGATTTTTTAATAAATAAATATTTACCGATAAACTTTGTTGATAATCAAAAATAATATTTTTCTCAAATCTGTAAATTAAATTCATATTATTTAGTATGAAAATCAAGCTAGTCTCCTTGGAAAGTGGACCACAAAATCTCCATTGATGAGTCGACCAGCTTGGTCAGATGCCAGTGGAAAAATAAAATTACTTAAAGAGAAAATAAATCCCCCAAACGGATGGGAATGGGAGGGTGATTGGTTTATAAGTCCAGAAATGTCTTTGTATTTCGATAAGAATGCTCTTTTGACTGAATTCTTGGAAGACATGTTTGTTTGTGAAATGAGATTCCCAGGAGGCAATTGGGGTCCGGCTACAATTCAGTATGCAAATACTAAAGGAGATCCATGCCCAGGTCCGAATGAAATAGTTCTACCAGAAGGTTGGGAATGGTGCGGTAATTGGACAGTGGATTTCAATAGGCCTTGTGATGAAGAAGGTTTGCGTTTTTATCATCATATTTTATTTTATATATTTTGTTTTAGTGGTTTAACCTCATTTTAAAATTTCTTTTAATTTAACGAGTTGTTAAAATTGAACTATTTTTTTAAAATTTTGGAAAACCTCAAAAAGATTTCCACATTCTTCATTTGATTGACTAAATTATCTTTATATATTCAGTAACTTTTTTAATTGTCTTTATTGTGTATAACAAGACTTCCCAAACTGTGGTTGTGACCCTATAGGTTACCTAATAGATTGTCATAAATTTCATAGTAGATCTGTAATTTATTTAACATTTTTACTGAAAGGTTTCACTAAAATTTGCTGAATTCAAAAAAGAAATGCAATTGTATAATAAGAAGCTCTATCGTATAAGAAAAAAATTTAAAAAGATTATTAAAAAGATAAATTTTTATTGGATAATATAAATTATTTCCTAATATGCCGAAATGAATTTTGCTTTTAAAATTTCCCGTCATACACAAAAATAGAGAACTTTGATGAAAAATTCTTCAATCATTATAGAAAATACCTCATTTACGTAATAATTCACGTATTTCAACTATATCTCTCTATATATAAAAAAGCTAAGGGTCCCCTCCATCCGAATTTTACTTTTTTTTAATTATTTAAATTTTTTTAATTTTATTATTTTTTATTTTTTTATTTTATTTTTTTTAAATTTTTTTTGTACTTATCGTTCTATATTAATTTGAAACGGTTTTTATAAACGGTTTTGTAAACATATTAATAAACTGAATCTTACTCCTGTACAAGAATACCCTGGATATTAACTTTAACATTAACCCCACGTTCTAACGGGGTTGGTGAAGCGAAGCGAACAGGGGCAGAGCCCCTAGTATATTAAAAGAACTTAAATTTTGCCACTCCCCAATAATCGTGAGTCTTTTGTATTCGGCCGTTTCCTCTAAAATTTAAGATATTATATCCGAAAATATTATTTTGAATTAGTAATTTTGCAATAAGAAATTTTCTGAAACATTATTATACAATTCAATTTGATAAGTATTTTCAACTTTTTTATTTATTTTTTATAACTATTAAAAAAATTATCTATGTTTATTCCAAGAAGAGAGAGTACTTCTAAAGCTATAGCAGCTCATTAGTTTTCCCAATAGAAACCTCTCACTGAGTATAACACCATTTGTAACGACCTTATTTTGCGTTGTAATATTTGCAAAGCATTCTGGTTTATTGAAGTGATCAAAAATACATTTTGCGTCAATTGAAATAATTAAAACTTTTCAACTTGTAATCAGTAATTCTGTCTAAAGAAATTTAGATTCCTAGTAGATTTGGATTACCTCTATAGAAAGAGCACCCTCACGAGCACTGATACGAGATAAATTTTTCATTTATTCAAATTTGAAAAACTGAAACTTTCTGCAATTTGTATATTTAGACAAAGATAACATTTAATTAGTTTTTGCTAAATATATGAGCGTTTGTTCAATAATTTTCTGAGACAAGATGACAACAAAGTGGTCAAGGTTCTCAATTATAAACATCATGTGAACGATGATAATATTGCAAGGAAACCTTTCCTAATAGATTTCCTAAAAACCTCTAACTTTTAATATTATTTATTTTAATATTCATTTTAATATTACGTGGGAATATTTAGGTTGGGAGTATGCTGTTGACCCCTCTTTGGGAGGATATCAGCCTGCTGAGAAAATGTACCACATGAGCCGTCGCCGGAGATATGTTAGACAAAGGAAATTAGTTGCAATGAAATCTAAAAAAGAGAAAGTAAGAACAATTAATTAATCAATAATTGAAAATATCTTTTAATTCTTTCTTCCCTAATTATATACATAAAACATATCTTTAAAGACTTCTATATCTTAGATGATTAATTTATATTTTTAAAGGTTTTTAAAAAGATTTAAACGTGTGGTCATAAATTATTATTATTATTATTATTATTATTATTATTATTATTATTATTATTATTATTATTATTATTATTATTATTATTATTATTATTATTATTATTATTATTATTATTATTATTATTATTTATTTCTAATATAAACCAAAAGTTTCGTTTTAATTTCTATCAATTTTATTTTCATTCCTTATTAGGATAAAAAGAAAGTGAGTTATTTTCATCACGTTGATTATGATATTGCACAATTTCCTCCCAGCTGCTATTGGTGGTTTTTAAACGTTTTCAATTAATTATTGTTCTTTTTCCAATGTTTGCAATGTTTTGGTTTGTGGATGAAAAAAAATTTATGTTTCAAAAGAAATTATTCTGGTCTTTGATTTCCTCTCAACTAATGGGCATGTCATTTCTATAAAAAAATTATTTAAAATATTGTATTTTATGTATTACCTCAACAATGACAATTCAATAAATCAAATAAATCACGGCTTTTAAGATAGATACCTTTTAACTTAATGTGAAAATTTGGAAGATAAACACAGCTAGGTTCCTTTTAATGACACGGATCTTGTTAAATCACTGAGAAGCCAAATGACTTAAAATATGTAGCTTATGTTCCATATTCATTAACATCGTGTGATGTTTCATTTTGACAATTTAATATCGCAAAATATTTCAATTTTACGTGAGCTTGATTTTATTTCTTGTGCACAAGTTAGTGTCAATAGAGCATTCAAAATAGATTAATCTTTACCGATTAATCGCAGGGGTATATTTTTTATCTTAAAATATTTAAAAATAATAGTCGAGTTTTATTTGGAACATAATTTTTTCCCATACAAAATACTATTAAGTTAATAAAAGTTAGTATTACAATAGACTTTTTTCATATTTATTGTCATATTTATGTGGGATAATTTATATTGTTAACTTAACATAAAATTCGAATTCTTCAAGCTCTTTTTAATAAATTCAATCGAAAAAAAAATCAGTGGTGAAATTGGAAAAAAAAGGTTCTTATAATACAATTAATATGAAACTATAGTAAAACTAAGTACCAATAATGCCTCATTATTAACATATGAGGGTGTTTACAAATTTATTTTTAGCAAATTACGTGATATGAACACAGAATTAAGCCTGGAACTGTTGCGAAATTTGAAGTTTTTCGATTAATCGGTTAATTAGTTAATTTAAGAAAAACATTACGATTAATTAGCTAAATGAAAAGTCATTTGGATGCCCTAAATGTGAATGCGTACAGTCGCACATCCTAGAGGAAACTTTTGGCAATTCCAATGGATACCTAAATACTTAAATAAGAATTTTTTTTTATTTTCTTTTGACAACTCACTTTCTTTATCTTACGATTCTTAACCCACTTATTATATCACTTTTTGGTACCATTCATATCAATATTATTAAAAATACCTTTTATCGACTATTCACATTTTGATTTTTACAAAAATTAATTAATTAAAATGGTTATTTTAATTCAAACAATCCTTTCAAAATAATATGCAGACCCTGATCAAGTTGCTTGTCAACTGTTGATACTCCCAGTTTCAGAAAATAGTAAATAATTTATTATATTTATTATATTTATAATATTTCTGATTATTTACATTTGGATTTGCAAAATTTTATTATTTTTTTATTAGATTGGTTTTTGGAATGACTTCGTAAGTTATTTTTAAAAGATAAAACTTTAATATTATTTTATACCAAAATAGCTATTTATTTGTTTATTATTATTTATGCATGATTTATTAGTAGCATTAAAACAGTTTCAATTGCACTTTTAATTTTAGAAACATTTCAAATAAATTCCTAGTCATTTCCCCATTTTAGTATTTTCCCATAGGAAGGTGATAAAATGGAACTAATAATTCAAGATATATCAATCATAAATATCTCAGTTATTGAAAGATTCAGTTATACAATTAATAAACGTCATTGATAACATTTGTATAATAGCATATATGTATATATTATTTATTAAAAATCTTGACTGTGAATCAGTAGATATATCAATATATTTACTGATTCATAGTCAAGATTTTTAATAAATACAATGTCAAAATAAAAGAAATCAGTGGTGAAATTTGAAGAAAAAGTTCTATGGTTTCATATATATTATAACAAACATAAACATGGCACTGATATATAAATATATTAGGAAACACCACTGGAATATCACTTATACTATATATTCGAGTATTTACAAGAAGGATCTGAAGGACTGAATTGGCTTTGTGTAATGTAAATAATGAGACTTATTTGGGGACCGTATTCTACAATAAAATATAGTTTTTGTATTTATTAGCGAATTTCAAATCCTGTATAGATTGTGTTCGGATCTATGTTATCAATTTAAATACCAATTTATTGTCGTTCATGGAAAACTTATATGTAAAATGATGTTATGGAAGAAATGTTTTATTTAAATTTTAAATTTCTTCAATGTTTTAAAATTAAATTTATTTTTTAATAAAATATATTTTTTTAAAAATTTTATATTTTATAGTTATTTAAATAGGCAATTTAAAATCTATTTAGTTTTTTCGTTTTACCTCAGTAGACCTATCGAAATATATAGTATAAGTGATGTTCGAATGGATTTTTTAAATATATTTTTGTATATCTGCGTCCATAAATTATGTGTAATTATTCGTTTCGAAGTTTGGTGAGCAAATTTAATTTTTACTTATCGTCCCACAAAACGTCTGATATTTCGAAAACTATTCTGTTTTTAAATTTCTTTTACATATTCAACTATCCAGTTTCTACTTAATCCCTGAGCGAAATATTATTAAACAAGAAGGAAAAAATTAAATACAAGAATTAATAATGTTTATTTAATAATCTTAGTGGAAATTGAATAATTAATAATAAAATATAAGTCAAGTGTAACCTGTATCAAACACAGGTGTGAAATAAATACCGTGAAAACCTTATAAAGCCAACTAACATTTAAAAAAGATGAGAGAGTTAAGGAGTCCTTTCAACTGATTATTACGTCATAAAACTAAATAAAAAAGTCACAACTCATATTTTTTATTTCAGAGTATTAGACATATTTGTCTTAGTACTATCAGAGAGACAAAAAGGATACCCAAATGCCGTTTGATACAACAACCCAATATAATAAGTTTATGAGCTTTTATCTTAGATTTTTGTTTTTATTAATAATTAGTATAAGATAGTGATTATGTCTTTATTATTATGTCCTTTCTATTTTTATCTGTTCATTCTTTATGGTCTTCTTTCCTGTCGCAGAAAATTTTAGATAACATATGAAAATAACACATTTAAAAAGAGATATTTAAACAATTTATCGTTGGATATATTCAACAGTTTTATCGCTTTTAAAATCAGCTTGAATTTAGTTTTGATTTATTCATTATAATATTTTGTCATTAGCAGTCGAAATTGCTTACTGAAGACAATGAGCATTGGGAGTATGCTCCGATGTTTGACTTGAAATTCCACGCTGACGAACGGAAAATAGACATGGTGAGACGTAGAAGGTGGCACAGAAAAATGAAATCTACAAAACCCGGAGCTTCTTGTTTCTTTAATTTGGGCGCCGAAGAAGAGGAAGGAGATGTAAGATCTTATAATTAATTACGTATTTGGTGTTTAATGGCTTTTTATATATTTTATTATAATCATAGAAGATCAAGGTAAACTGCAAACAAAATATTTCCATTACACGCTTAATAAGAGGCTCAATTTTGCACTTGAATTTCATGTTTTCTATCTTTAGGCTAGCAATTATCAATAGGATTAGAATGAAATTTATTATTAATACAAATTCCAAGTTTAGTCTAATATCAGACATTATTTTAAATCAGTCTTATCTAAAAAAGAAAAGTAAATTAGAAAATATGAGGTAATAAAGTGTATAATTAAACGTCAAGTGATGGTTTCATAGTAGCAGCATATATTAAATGTTAAACAAGTAAATTATAAGATAAGCCTTTTGCTGGAATGTACGTATTTAAAGAAATTTTTTAATTTAATACACACTGCAGTAAAATGCGTATCTTATCATTTACTTATTAATAATATTATTACTATTATCTAAATACATAATTCCTTATGTATTGTATGTGAACCTAAAATTACCAAATGGCAAATTTTATTATAACTTTTAATTTTAATCGACAACGTGGCATTTTTATTTTAATTTTATCTGAAAATGATGCATAATTTTCCAATTTGGACTATTAATTCTTTTTTATTCCTTATGTTACTCATTTTTGCGTTAATAAATTTTAATAAATATGAATTAAATCACACATTGAATCTTTCTTTGAACATACAAATCTATGGAGAATTATGTATTTAGATTGATAACATGATTCCGTCATTTTTGACGGGTTATAGCTAGTTTAATATTATTTATTATATATAATTATTATAATTATTATATATAAATTGTAATATATATTTATTAAATTCTTTCATATTCGTAACGTTTAATCTATTTTTATTTACAATCTCGTTTATTTTCATTTCTTTAAAATTAAAAATTAATGTTTTCGACACAGCCTTTTTTAAAATTTTTTATTTTTATCAAACTTCTTTTTGTATACAGTTTTCATTTCTATATTTTGAGAATATTTGATGAATTATTTATTGAAATAAATCTTTAATGTTTCCATAAATGTGTATTTATAAAATTATTTCGGTTAATAATATTTTTACTTTTAAGGATGGTGAAAAGACACAGGTTTGTTTTTATATCAACTGTTTAGTGGAGGCATTATTATAGCTGATTTGCTAGAATATTTTATCATAAAATGAAATGGTTTAAGATCAAATTCTCATTATGGTGTTGCGTTCTTCAACTATTTTGATTGGTTTTTATGTCGATCATTTTAGCTTTAATTATTATGTTAGACTTTTATGTCATTTGCGTAGCATGCAATTTGTCAAAGGTTTGAAAAGTTTTCCGCTGATATTATTAATACTTTGTTTTTTTCTTGTTCAATCTGAATGAAGAAAAAACTTTAAATTAAAAAATTACCTAAACTACATGAAACTGGTAATTTTTAGTTTAGAGGTCGAAGTTTTTTAATGTTAATTTTTAGTAGTTAGAGATATTTAAGATGTTTAACTACTGTTTCTTGACAACTTTGCTTTTAATTGTTACAAAGTTTTTATTGCCTGGTTTTGGTGATATGAATTTTTAAAAATTTATTGAATTTTTTGCAAAAGTATTGAAATTTTTATGCTGACAAAATTTTATTGTTTTTTTTCTTTGTGTTATTTGTTAATAAATGAACCGGATTCCATTTAATTGGAATATCTTACACCAAAACACAATAGATTCCTACATCTATTTTTTGCAGAGAACTGTCTTAGGTATTAAATAAAACGTCCTAACCTTCCAAGATTAACTATTTCATTTAAAAATAATTAGATTTATATATTAAATTTATTTTAGATCAAATACAATTTTAATCAGATCAGTTTTTAACTTATTATTGTCAATTATTTTTTTATTTATTTGGAAATAATTTCACTTAAGATTTCCTCCAAATCAGCAAAGGTTAGTACTATTTGATTCGTTTGAAGTGCTTACACCCAACCCTTTAACAGGAGAACCCATTAACTGAAGCAGATTTAATAACAATTTTTTGTTGTTTCTTTTCAGTTTTTTTAATTGAAAAATTAAAAACAAATAAACCTAAAAGAAGGTATTTTTAAAGAAAATAATTTATTCAAAGATCCTGCCAGTTAATGGGTTAATTCTAACAAAGTTTGAAGGCATGTAAAAATTTAGATAAATTTGTGTATTTACTAACAACTATTTCATTTTTTAATCAAAAATACAAATTTTACTTTCATGAGTGTTTAAAAAACGGAAATTTGTGTTTGCAATTTGTAAATGGCTCCTTTTTATCTACGTACCATTTGCTATTTTTTGAAAGTCATATCTGTAGACAAACTTTAACAATACTACAAAAGGACCAAAAGTTCACTTTCGAATTATTGTGAGAATTATAGGTTTTTGTGCTCGTTAAAAGCTCACTTGTTAATTAATCGCCACTAAATTCTGTAATTATCACACTTTCTCTTAATTCAAATAGAAATTACAATTCCTGGAAATGTCTACTTTAAAGCCTTTATAGTGAAATCTCTCGAATGGTCTTCAATTTGAAGTCAAAAGAAGAAAATGAATCCTAATTTTGCACATAAAAATTTGATGGGAAAATTTTGAAAAATGTTAGTTAGAAAAATACTGTTTTAATTTTACTATTTGTAAGTAATGTGATTAAATAAAAAACTTTAAATTTGAAAAAAAAATTGTTTACATTTTGAGTATGACAAAAAAGAAAGTGGTAATCATTTGATGGAATTTGAAAATTGAAGTAAACAATATATTTTTACCGAGATTCTGCTTTCTGTCTTTGGCAATCTGATAACAAGTTTCTTTTTACGTAATTAAAGATAGATTAAATATTATAAAAAGTAAATAAATATTTTCCGAAACCTGAATTTTATTGATTGTGTAATTATTCCTGGTAATTGGCATGATTGATTATTGCACTGATAATGATTTTAATATGTCACCTGGATTTTATTTTTATTACTTTTGCTTTAATAAATATTTTTTTTAATAAAAAATGAAATATTTTTGATTACTTAAAGAATTTTAGGAATTTCTAATTATTTAAACTTGTATTTATATTAATTATTTGAAATAAAATTTTATTTAATTTCAAATAAATTATCCCCTCCAATTGAGTAATTTTTTCAACAATATGTTAATAAATGAATCTTTATTAAATTTATGTGAAAATAATATCACCATTTCATTTCCACACTCTGGAGACTGTTTGACTTAAATACTCGAAGTCACCCAGTTTCAGTTAGTCATGAAAAGACCTTTGATAATCATTCGGTGGCTTCACAACAAAAAAGGACATCAGTTGAGTGTTTCTCAATTCACTATATCGTAAACGTTGAAATAGAAAATGGAATTCACTGTTTAACCCTTTGAGTGCCAAGGAGCGCGATTGCGAAAATATACACTAGCCGAAAATGCTATGTCATACTTAACGATTCTTGTTTATTGTTATCGGAGTAAAAACTCCGAATGTATAAATAAAAAATTTCTATTTTTCACTAGTAGTGTGGTATTTTTAGGTAATTATCAAAAAATTACGTTGGCACTGAAAGGGTTAAATAACAGTTACTAACATTTGACTTTGAGTCACAGTTTTTAATTTTATGATGAAAAAATCTCAATTTTCTTTTCCAAAAATGGCCAATTCTCCATAAATTGACATTCTTGTGCCAGAAATGATATCGACTGTTTTCAAAGAGTTCAAAACTATTCGCATTGTTATTTCCTAACTATACTAGAAGATAATGTTTGTGTATATAAAAGAAACTCAAATATGGTATACTAATGCATTTTGGTAGAATTTATAGATAATTAAAGAATTGAAGAATGAAGCTCGTATTCTTTTTCCGAAGGTTTCGGTGTTATCAAGTTTACAAAGAACCATAAAAACTTCAATGAACTTGAAATTAAAGTTGTAGATTAATTAACAAATATTCAATGTTTTCTTGTAATAGGTTGTATTGTTAATACTTACATTTCTATTTATCTTATTTTTCATATATGCTAATTTTGGAACATGAAAATTATGAATAGACTGACCATTATAATAAGAATCTTACCGTATGTTCGTAACATATTATTCTTTGTATTTTAAACTTTTCAAGGATAGATTATTTTTGGTTTAGAATATTTATATTTATGAATTTTACGTACTTTAGTTTCATAATTAATTAAAAAAAATTTAAAGTTATCCCAAAAGGCTCTTGTAACCTTGTTTTTCATGCCTGTTGAGAAAATATGATTTTGATATTATTTGCTATTATTACTTGGAATTAGTTGCATGAATTAGAATAGTTGATTAAATATTATAAAATAAATTTAACATTTATGTTATTTTAGAAAACTGCAATGGCTGCTCCTCGAATGTACATCAAATATGATAGTAAATTTCTTTAATATGAATAATAATAATGATGTGGATAATGATAATAATAATAATAATAATAATAATAATAATGATAATAATAATAATAATAATAATAATAATAATAATAATAATAATAATAATAATAATAATAATAATAATAATAAGAATAATAATAATTATAATATAATAATAATAATAATAATAATAATAATAATAATAATAATAATAATAATAATAATAATAATAATAATAATCATAATAATAATAATAATAATAATAATATAATAATAATAATAATAATAATAATAATAATAATAATAATAATAATAATAATAATAATAATAATAATAATAATAATAATATAATAATAATAATAATAATAATAATAATAATAATAATAATAATAATAATAATAATAATAATAATAATAATGATAATAATAATGATAATAATAATAATAATAATAATAATAATAATAATAATAATAATAATAATAATAATAATAATAATAATATAATAATAATAATAATAATAATAATAATAATAATAATAATAATAATAATAATAATAATAATAATGATAATAATAATGATAATAATAATAATAATAATAATAATAATAATAATAATAATAATAATAATAATAATAATAATAATAATAATAATAATTATAATAATAATAATAATATAATAATAATAATAATAATAATAATAATAATAATAATAATAATCATCATCATAATAATAATAATAATAATAATAATAATAATAATAATAATCATCATCATAATAATAATAATAATAATAATAATAATAATAATAATAATAATAATAATAATAATATAATAATAATAATAATAATAATATAATAATAATAATAATAATAATAATAATTATTATTATTATTATTATTATTATCATTATTATTATTATTATTATTATTATTATTATTATTATTATTATTATTATTATTATTATTAATATATTATTTGTAATAGTAATATAAGTTTTGCTTTGAATATATCAGGTAATATATATTTCAACTACATATATTGTAAAAATAATGAAAACGTTTGTGGAGCATGGTTATATGTAATATTTTCTAGTATTGAGGAAAATGTGTTTTATTTTTGGTGTTGATAATTTTTTAATATCATTAAAACTTTTGAATATTTTACTTACATTTGTTTCAACATTCTTGAAATATTCGGTGGAAATACATATTTGCGCTCTTGCTTTTTTGTGATCGCCTTTTTAGGTATCACCAGCCTTTAATATTTGAATAAAATACGATGATTATTTATTATTTCTTTGATATCAATTTTACCAAATAAGAACATTTATAAACCTCTTTTGTAACCTGTTATAAAACTTCTGAATTATAAGAATGAAAAATAAAATGTCGAATACACTTAATTATTCTCTGAAATATCATCGTAAATCAACGAAATGAGAAATTTGATAATGGTTGACTTACATAATTATCGTTATCAACATCATTTTCTTCATTTTCAATACAAATTAATTCTACACTTCAACTGATTGATATATTTTATATGAAATATTTATCCAAGAAACTATGAAAACAATAAAAATTTCTCATCTTTAATATTAGTTTATGTCAAAAATCATGAACAAATCAAACATTTGTGTTAATTTGTTTTAATTGAATTACATATTTTATAAAATAATTTCGTTTAGTTTGATGAGAAATTGTTAAAAATTATTATTAATTTACTTTATATTTTTCTTGAATTTCAGAATCACACAAATATCAACTAAGAGCTTACATATTCCAAGCAAGAAATCTTTTGGCTGCCGATCAGAACGGGTTTTCGGATCCATATTCTCGGGTCGTATTTTGCAATCAATCACAAACGACTGAAATTCAAAATAAATCAATCTGCCCGACATGGGATCAGACTCTTATATTCAAAGAAGTAGAAATCCATGGAGATCCAGTCATGATTTCTGAGTTTCCCCCTAAAATAATTGTGGAATTATTTGATTATGATCAACTTGGTGAAGATGAATTTCTTGGTCGTTGTGAAGTTCGTCTAATTTCAATATTTATTGGGTAATTAAATTTCAATAAATTAAGGCATTCCCTATGGTAAAATTACAAGCGAACGATACTCGCCGTTCGGTTTTACAATGGTATCCAATTAAAAAAGGTACAAGAGAAGCTGGCGAATTGTTAGCAGCATTTGAGATTTATTTGGTGAGTTTTTGTTTTGGTTTTGATTAATGAATTTTTTACTATAAATTTTACTCCCCCATATTGGATTATGTTTACATTTTAAATTCATAATAAATTTCAGATTGGAGACAAAGAACTTCCATTTCTTCCTCCAAAGCAAGGAAACATATATTTGATCCCTGATGGAATTCGACCAATGATGCAACGAACTGGAGTCGAAGTGTTGACTTGGGGAGTTCGTAATATGAAAAAATTTCAATTGCTTAGTGTCGTTTCTCCAAGTGCGGAATTTGAAATCGGTGGCAATATCTTAGAAACAAACATGATAAAAAATGTCAACAAAAATCCGAATTTCACGACACCGTTTTTATTTTTTGATGTTCTTTTACCGAAGGAAGAACTTTATATGCCACCGATGAATATAAAAGTTCGTGATCACAGAGCTTTTGGCCGCAAACCAATTGTTGGAACGTATTGTTTAAAAAATACAGATCAATACAGATGTTTAGCCCTCACCCAAGAATACGACCGACTTGATGATTTCCCAGGTGAGATTTTAATTGAAATATTTACTAATTTTTCTAAATAAATTTCTAAAGCAATGACACTACTAATATACCGTGCATCTTCATACTTGCTATTTATCTTTTTATTTATTTTTTATTCGAATATATTTACATAGTACAACTACTCGTTTATACTCGTTCCAACTATCATTAGCTTTTTTGTATGGTAATCATTTTTAACATGACTTTTATATTGCTCAAATAAAATGGATTACAAAAGCAATTTTACAATTTAAATATTGAGTAATGTCATTTGACTAATTGTCATCTAAAGTTATCCATACAACGGACCAATGCTAAACTTTTGTTGAAGATCGCGGACAGCTAACTTGAAGAACGAGCTATAACTAGTGATCTATATATTTTGAAAATACCATAAAAATATAATTAGGATTGGTTTCAATATCACTGACAGCTATTAATTTATGTTTTAATTAAATTTCATTATAATATGTTAAAATAAGTAACATTCAAAAAATTTAACCATTTTAAATAAAAAAAGAAAATTGAAAATTAATTTTTGACTCTTCCACGAACCCGTAATCACTAATCCACGGATCATCGCTTTAAGAATTACTGATGTAGAGGAAACTTTTAGATGATAATGATAATAATAATAATAATAATAATAATAATAATAATAATAATAATAATAATAATAATAATAATAATAATAATAATAATAATAATAATAATAATAATTATAATAATAATAATAATAATAATAATAATAATAATAATAATAATAATAATAATAATAATAATAATATGAGCCGTTTTTTTTTAAAGTTTTGCTAGGCCATTTTTTGATATAATGAGATATTTAAAGATTTGGGCTTCAATAAATATAAAAATATTGATAAGCTCTTACAATTAATTTCTGAGTGTTTTGTAGTTATGAAAATTTATTATTCAAAAATGTTCAAATGTCTGAACAAAGGAAATGTTTTCTATACCCAAATTGATTTTAAATTTTAAATAATTTTAAATAATTATAACATAAAATAGCAAATAAATTTTATTAAAATAAATGTTCACCCTATAAAATTGGAATAGTCGATGGCCGCATCCATTTTTTTGCCAGATTATTTTCGATCCTAAATTGGGCGGTGTTTAAAATTTTATAATATTAACATTTTTATCTTTAGGAAATCGGTGATTTATTTTTTGTTGTACCATAATCTTTTAAAAAGAATTATTACCTCAAAAATCTTCAGAATCAAAATATATGAATTTGTTATTATTGTCTTCCTTTTTTATCTTCGTTTTTTTATTTCTTGTCTCTGTTATTCTCTTAATTTTAGATTTAATGAATTACATTTTAGTAGAAAAATTGCTTACATTTGTAAATGGTTTTGAATAATTTTATTCTCTTTCTCTAAGAATCTGTGAGTTTCGGATACTTGTATTTTTAGGAATTCTTAAAGCAATCTGGTTATAAAAAATCTTTAATTTTCGTCTTCAGATTTTCAAAATCTTTGTTTATCATTGTCCTTTAATTTGACATAATTCTTTAACAACTTAATCATTTTATAATATTCTTTTGAACATGGCTTTGAATGCTGTAGAATGTTTATTGAAAATAATGCTTGCCGGAACTTTGTTATATGATTCTTTATTCTAATATCGTAAAATTGCTTGTTGATGAGAAGGTTAATACCTTCAATATTTAAAAGTGTTAGACTCCGCTCAGTTGGAATTGAAAACAGTTTTGTAAAAAAATAGATATGTTCAAATTTATTTTGTATTAAGATGAACAGTGATCTTAATAGGAGATTAAAGCCTCATTGTTT
>CAUHTR010007725.1:28574-68982 GCA_959609185.1 Schmidtea polychroa
TTTTGTATAGAACTTTTCACATTTTTGCTAAATTAGAGAAGACAAAAAGAGTGATTAATCGATACGAAATTTTGCACAGGTATATACTAGGTCAGTGTTTCCCAAACTATTTCTGTTTTCGGTACCCTAAAATGCCATTTTTCTTTGGCGGAACCCCAACAATTAAAAAGCTCAAAATTTAAAGATTGGGAATAAATTTATTTTAAAATTTAAGACCAAATCTTTATGATTAGGGCCAAATTTTCGTGATTTTTAGATGAATTTGAGTGAAATTAATAACGTACGTTATAATTTATATGACGAAACTTGACGAATGAACTTTTAAATTTGAATTACATTCAAAAATATCCGTTGGAGAAATTTTAAAATTGACAATATTTAGTGTCAGAGCTTATCGTCTCGTGGAACCCTAGGGTTTTGTGGGAACAATTTGGGAATCATTGCACTAGGCCATCCTGTATTACGTAAATCTATGTATTTGTGTTTACAGTTCCCAGAATTGTTTTTATCATATTTTTGAGAAAATAGATACTTTTTCTTAAAGAATGTATGAAAACGCACAATTTTCCATAAAACCTATATAAAACGTTTTTCTATATAAAACTTTTGATTAGACGGACTTACTTATGACTTATTATGGTAATACACAATTCCTGGCTAATTTGTGGAAGACAATAATTGTTAGCAAAACTATAATTTTGAGAAACAGTACATTTATCTTTAAATAATAAAGACATTCAGGGTCACTTGTCACTAATAATAGATGGTTTTCACCAACTTCTTGATTGCACTCAACAGTATAATTTTAACACAATGATTCATGTACCTTTGAAAAAATTTAATAATAACAATTTTGAAAAATTTTCATTTTTTACACTTCAATCTACCCTTAATAAGATTTGCAACAAAGTCTTACAATTCTTAGAGTGCCATTAATATTTATTATATTTATTAATAAACAGTTGAAATAACTATAACATTATTTTCTATATTTTAGCCCTTGACCCGAATGACGGTAAGTATTTCTATTTGGAAAGACCATTATGTTATCAACTTATAAAGAAACAGCATGTTTCAAATATTACTTTATTTATGCACGATTTTATATTTAATTACACGAACATTTTATTTTTGTAACTTTTACATTTGTTTTTAATATTCAACTGTAAAAGTTTCTTAATTTTAAATAATTAAATTTATTTTTATAGATTTAATTTGTAATTATTTTACGCATAATCACAAAATGAACGGTTGAATTAAATTTTATTTCACTTTAATATTTAATTTGGATTTGTCATAAATTTTATAAACTTTATAAATTCATTATTGTTTTATTTATTTAAAACAATAAATTGATAATTTAAGCCTTTTGCTGCGAATAATGTATTTAATGAAAATGTTTTCGACTATAAGATAGTCCTAGGCAATCTTATAGACTATCATATAGTAGAAAACCTTTTCATTAAATAGATTATTCGCAGCAAAAGGCTTAAACTATCACTTTATTGTTTTAAATAATAAACGCTGCTACCAAGAAATCATCACTTTATTTTTTATTTATTGCTTTAAGAAATCTATTGTAAGGGCATTTTATTTTGTTTTGTCTTCGTCCACCTAACATAAATAAACCGACTTTGGCCTTTTTTTTCTAATATAATATAAATAATTTCTTTGAGCTTTCTTTGCACTAATATTAATTAGAAATTTAAGTTTTAATATAAATTTGAATCTGAAAGTAAATGATGCCTGTAGGCTCTGATATTTGAGGAAGTTCTCTTCGACACAGAAAACGTTGAAATTATGAGCTATTAAAAAAAATTAAAACTTTGTGAGGTAAGTTGGAATGACTAATTGTATTTATTTTGTCAGTTATACAATATTTTTATTTTATTAAATTCTTTTAATTTCTTCACCTTTTGATATGTTATTTACGATTTCGTTTGTCTTCATTCTTTTAGAGTCTATAAATCAATGTGTTACATTTAATAGAAAACTTGGGATAAGTTTTTTTGTCAAGATTACTCAATGGATAGATTTAACATGAAAAAATGAGCCCCGTTTCCTTTAAGGATTGACTTTCAAAAAAAAGACAATTTAATAACCAAATTCTGTCAAATGGAATTTAAAATAAATTTTTAAATAATTTTGACGAAATTATACTTTAATAATTCTGATTTATTAAGTCTATTACATTTATATTCTGCTGCGTTCATATTTTCATCGACATTTTGAAAATTATTACAATTTCCCAAGTGACACAAATTATGAGATTATAATTATTCTAAAATCTGATATGATTTTGTTATAGAAATTTATATTACAATAGGAACAAATTTCACTAAATCTGTCTTCCATTTTGATATTAATTTGGCTCAAGTCTCGAATTTTAAAAATTTTTATTTTTCTATATTTTGTTTTAAACAGTCGAAAATCGATAAATTAAAACCAAATTTGTTATGTTATTTATTAAATTGCAAAATATTACATATCGAGAGCAGTTTTATTTAGTCACATCCAGAAGGTTATAAGTAAAATATTTTTATAAATCTTATAACCATATTTACTATTTTTTTTAAATATATAATCTATTAACTTTTAATTACTAATTGAATTTATATATAATAATATTTCTGTAAAATATATGTCAGTGTATTCTGTTTTAATGTTATCAATTAACTGTTTACTTATTACAAAAGACGAAAAGGATATGAGTTAGGTGAGAGGACCAGTCAAAAGAAAGTAGGAGAACGAGCAAAACCTTCTTAACTTGTTGAAACAATATTTTCCAGATGGTGCATTTGTAGAAATTAAAAAAGAAGAAATAATATAATTTGAATTACAACTCTTGATCTAATGTATTCAGTTTGTTTCTTTTAAATTTTTATTTTGTTGTGTTTTAATGAAATCATTTTAAAACAATCAACTTAAAAAAACAAATCTATGGTTTATAATAAAAATAGTCGTCGTTATATATGAAAAGATATATGTATTTACAAAAGATTTTTAAAAAAACAATTGAAAAAGTCTGTTGAAAATTCGAGTGAATATAAAACAGAACATTGATTTATGGTTTAAATTAAATGAAGAGAAATTAAATTGTAAATAAAAACAAATAAAAGGTGAATAAATTAAAAAGATATAAAAATCAATATCCTTAAAAAAAGTAATTTTCAATTAACATTTTTATAATTTTGCGAAATATTTGTTGGGAAAAAATCAACAATGATTTTTAACGTAAACGTTTTTTGTTTCAGTTCCTTACATAATTAAAACAGATTTGTGCCCGGTTTATGAATATTTATCCTATTATTTCCTAATTAAACTTTCCAGTATGACACAGCACATTTATCTTTAATAATTTTTGTTAACATTGTGATTTATTATTTATTATTTTCATTTTATTTTAATTCATTCTTAGATCTAGAAATAAGTACATATAAGAAACCGAAAGAACATACTACTCATAAACTTCCGTCTTTACCAGATATTTTCAAAGGGAAGAAAAAAGTAAATTTACTTTGATAGCAATTAGTAACCGAAAATAATAAACTTCAGCCCAATAAAGTCATAGTAGAAGAGGACATTGATTGGTGGTCTAAATATTATGCTTCCCTTGGTCAGTTTGATAAATGCAGCAAATATTTGGAACTTCTGAATGATACTTTAATAGTAAGTATTTATATTTATAAGTGTTTCTATTCATTATTTATAACTTTATCAGATATATAAGAAGGAGCTCGAACTTAGTGAAGATTATGATGAATTTGATGATTTTTGCAGTACCTTTTTGCTTACTCGTGGTAGAAATGATGAATGTGAGGATGACGAAGAAAATGATTCTGTTGGTGAGTTCAAAGGAACATTTAGAATATATCCTTTGCCAGAAGATCGAAATGAACCTATGCCAGTTAGATATTTAGATTCGGCAAATCTCCCAACAAATGATATTGTGGAATGTATAATTCGTATCTATATTATCAAAGCATACGATTTACAGCCGTCTGACCCAAGTGGTTTAGTAAGCATTTTTGTGGAAAATAAACTCTGTTAATACTTTTTAAGGCTGATCCATATATTAAAATACAATTAGGAAAAGAAAAAAAATCATCAAAAGATGAATACATACCTAATACTTTGAACCCAGAATTCGGAAGGTAGCAGTAAAAGTTACATAATCTTATTTAAAATGTTATGTAAAGAATATTCGAAATGAAGGCTAGACTTCCGGTTGTCAAAGATTTACAAGTGCAGATTTTGGATTATGATTTACTTGGGAAAGACGACGTAATTGGTGAAACTTGGATCGACCTTGAAAATCGATACCTGACAAGATTTCGTGCAACTTGTGGATTACCCCAGACTTACTACACTAGTGGAATCAATCAATGGAGAGACTGTCAACTACCCTCATCTATTTTACAGGATTTCTGTACAAAAAATCGAATTGGTTTACCAGAATATTTGGATAATGATTGTTTGAAAATCTGCTCAAAGGTTTTCAATTTATCTCAATTTGAAGAAGAAGGCGATCTCAATCCGAACTTGGGTCCGAATAAAGAAAGACTAGCTCTCCATGTTTTAAATAAATTACCATTGGTTAAAGAACACATTGAAGTTCGTCCTCTATACAGTACTTTACAGCCAGGAATCGAACAGGTAAATCTTTTTTGAATTGAGTATGTTTAGAAACTTGTTAATAATGTTTTTAACCGCTTATCAAATAGTAGTTTATAAGTCGGCTTTACTCAACCTTTTCACAATTTTGGAATTCTTAATGATCTTCATGCCTCGAAGTATATAAATAAATCTATTAAATTTTTTCTTTCTCTTTCATAAACTTAAAGTTTATACGTAAAACAACAAACCTTAGAAAAACAGAGCAAGAAAAGAATCCAGAAACTACGGAAAACACTGACGGGAAATCGACTGTGTATTAGAACTCTGGGAATTGCTTCATAATATAGGAATCTATCACGTGCAGCTTCTGTCCACTGTACTCTATATACAAGGCTGAAGCCGAGGGCCCGACTGGCGCGCCCCTAAATTTTGTATTATTATTATAAAACCTTATTACATCTTTTAATTATTTGCAGATTATTATATTTATGTAATATAAGTGAAGAAGTATTTAATTATATTACATATTACATATTATATTTAATATAATACCTTTCTAAAGTTGCTGTTGAAGATTTTGGAGAGAAAAAATTTAGAAGAAAATGTTTCAAAATTAATGTTTTTTTTATTTATGAATTGTACTTTATGTTTATATCTTTTATATGTGAATAAATGTAATATTATTTTCGAACTTAAACTATTATTTTAACTATATAACAGCAGGAAACAAGTTAACCTTTTTGTTTAAAAAAACTTATAAAAGGGCTCCCTCAAGAATAAATCTGGCTCTGTATAAATATATATATAATTTTTGGGCGTGTGATCTTAAACAATGATTTGTAATATTATTTATAAATCAACAATAGAATAGATAAACATAATATTTAATCAGTGATCTTTTCTTTCACTTAACTTTTTCAAGTCGATCTCAATACTTGTATTTGCACATCGTAGTTGATGTTGCAGGTTCTCGTCAACCAAGGATGTGCGTGATTTATGTTTTGTGAATTTCGCAGATTTAAATTGATCTAAAAGCGTTCACACCTTTTGTGCCAGATCTTTTAAGTTACAAGTGTTATAAGAATTAATTTTTTATTCTGGTTTGAAAATCGCTCTTTCAGTCTCTTGGTTCCATTTTCAGATTTTCTGGAGCCAACTTGATAATGGAAATCAGTGTGTAATGGAAATGAAAATATTTCAAATATCCTGTCGTGTTTGTCTAAATTAGTGAAACAACTGTTAAAAGTTATAAGTTTCCTCACTTCTTTGGCATTTTAAGTTCCAAATTTTTTAATTCTTTCAATGTCGGAAAATGTTGCACGTTATTATTTTCTAA
This sequence comes from Schmidtea polychroa, assembly GCA_959609185.1. NCBI lineage: Eukaryota > Metazoa > Platyhelminthes > Tricladida > Dugesiidae > Schmidtea > Schmidtea polychroa. Next base: position 34,528 of record CAUHTR010007725.1, read on the forward strand.
TTGAGATTCAAATAACAATAATTCCTTCTTGAAATGCCTTGAAATTCCCTTTAATAATATATTAAATTGATTAAGTTTTTTACGATTTCTACAAAATCCCACGAATATAGCACCACTCATCATGACTGAATTATGATACTAATTTTTGCTTGTAATTCATAAAAAAAAGATTTCTGGGTGTAACTGAAAAATCATTGCAAACCTTTTCCACAAAACCACACTGTCACAATCTTCTTCTTTCAGGATTTATGTTTGAAAATAACTTGATTTCATCGGGCATAACATTTTTTGCAACAGATTCCAAGCATTATTTCACCATCCAAAATTGGTTTCATTCTCTTTGCAATCAAAAATGAAACAGAATAAATAAGATTATCTTAACAATATTAGATAGTTGCTTTAATGCTCAACTAAACATTCTTTGCCGAGCCTTTAATTGTGATTTAAATTCTGTGAGCTTCGATTGTTTCACTTCTTTCTCAAATTTCAAATAATCACTTATGTTTTGTTTCGTAATGTCTTTTAACATAATGTCTTTAAAATCTTTAATTTGATTTCTTTTGTTCAATTTCACATATTTTTTTAGTTTATTGATAATAAATTTAAGCTATATGTAATCTTAAATACTCAAATGTTTAAATAATTGTATTAATTAAAAGGGTAAAGTTGAAATGTGGGTTGATATTCATCCTGTGGCATTGGGCCCACCAGGTCCACCTTTCAACATTATGTCAAGAAAAGCTAAGAAATTCCAGTTGCGTGTGGTTGTCAGAAATACATATGATGTTAAACTCGATGAAACAAATTTGTTGGGAGAAAGAATGTCAGATATATATGTTAAGGTTTGATTTTTATATTATATTAAAATAAATATTTCGCATAATTGATATATTAGGCTTGGATAAATGGAATTGAAGAAAAACAAGAAACCGATGTTCATTACCGTTCCCTTGATGGGGAAGGAAACTTCAACTGGAGATTTGTTTTCCCATTTGATTATATTCCGTCGGAAAATTGCATGGTTGTCAATAAGAAAGAACATTTTTGGTCTTTGGATAAAACCGAGGAAAGACGAAAATGCAGTGTAACTTTTCAAGTTTGGGATAACGACAAATTTTCGCCGGATGACTTTTTGGGAACTATAGAAATGGATTTAGCTGCAATGCCTTCACCGGCAAAAAAGAGAGCAAAGTGTGTTTTGGAAATACTTCCAGAGTTTGGAAAAAATATTGAATTCGTTAATCTATTCGATTGCAAGAGAATCATGGGATATTGGCCTGTTTATGACAATACGACTGGCGTTGCTGAATTAACTGTAAACCTTTATTATTGGTCTTTGGTTATTTCAGTTTAAATATTTTAGGGTAAGTTAGAACTTGAAATAGATCTGCTTTCTGAAGAAGAGGCAACACTGAAACCGGCCGGATGTGCGCGAGATGACCCCAATGAGAATCCTCATTTAGATCCACCAAAGTATTTTTAAATTTTATTGAATCGAAAACTAACAATATGTAACAAAGAAATGAATTTCAAATTGTCTATCCTTTTAGTATGTGCTAAGAAGTTTTGATACAATCTTAAACTCATTTTATCTATTTCTGTAGTCAACTTGGTAATATCACTGGAATATTTCTCTCTTTTGTCTTTACTTTTGGTCGATTTCGATTTGATAATGTTTAGGAACCTTGGTAAGTAAATCATTTTAGAGGAATTTCCACATCATTTTTTGATACTTTTGTACTGCAAATATTCTTAATTTGTTTGATGTCATTTTTCATTTATTATTTTACAAACATATTTTAGAGTAAACGTCAAACAAAAAATTTATTAAAAACTAATTTCTTTTTCCTCTTTTTTACGAGACTTTAGAGTAGTGTTACCTAATTTATGGCTCGCGGGTAACACGCGGCTTTCCACCTCTTTCAGATTTACTCCTAAACAATTATCAAAAATATTTTGTAATTTTTAGTTTTTTTCTTAAAATGAATTATTCAAAATAATAGAACAAAAGAATAAAATATATTTTACAAAAAACATTTATTTCTTTGTTTGAATATTTAATAAAATATATAAAAATAAATAAAAATAAAATAAATAAATAATTACATGAAAAAGATGTAAAATTAAATAAATTCATTTCGGTGTTAAATGTTATGAAACAATTTGAACAATATTGTTAACATTAATTTTATGTTGAAATATTTATAGGTTGTAATTTAATAGGTTTAATTATCAGCTGTGTATCAAATGTATTACGTGTTCTTGATAATATATAATTATTTTAACACATATTTGACAAATTAATAATTTTTAAAAATCTTAGTTATTTTGATTTTGATCACAAATAGCAGAAATGTGTATTAATTATTACTTTCAGCTCTTTGAATCAAAATTGTTTTATTAATTACTTATTTATTGTTTTTATTTGATTATTAAATGATTACAGGCACTTCATGAATTTTGCACCATATATATGAATGTTGGCGACCAATTTTTTATTTAATAATAATGTCCTCGAAAAATAACCGAATTTCTCAAATTTCTAATATTTCTAATAAAAGATTCATAATGTAGATATTTTTGATGGATTTCTGTATTATTTAGCCGCCCTGCAACTTCTTTCTTCTGGTTCACGTCACCGTGGAAAACTTTCAAGTTTATTATATGGAGAAATATGAAATATTATCTCCTTACTGTACTGATAATAATTTTACTAGCACTTCTAGTGATTTTGTTTATTTATGCTATTCCGGTAAGATCTTTTTTTATTATTTAAATGATAAATATAAATACTGAGATAAAATGAAAATATAATTTAATTTTATCAATATGGCAGGGTTTGACAGCGAGAAAAATGTTTGCTATTTAAGTAAGTGAAAGGTATTGAAATTTTGACACTTTAAAACATTTATTAACATATGTTGTTCTAATTAATAATTTTAATTTAGTAATACTTTTAATTATTTATATATGCCTTGCTTGCTGTCTTAGATGAAATTAGGCTATTAGTTACTGCTTGTTTTAATTCGTTTTTACATAAATTACAACTTACCACTTTGGAAGAATAGAAAATGAAAAACTTTTCCCATAAAACAATTCATTGACTTTTCGACTAATTTCATAGCATTATTTTCCAATTATCTTAACTGCATATAAAATAGCAAGTTAAGATAACTTGCCTATTGAAGGTCTTCACTGTCAAATCACTGCTTTGACTCATTTTATTAAAGCGTAAGTATGAAGAGACGGAAATCAGGAAGACAAATCCGGAAGTTATTGAATTAATAATTGTATTTTGCAGTATTTCTGTATAATGCTTCTGAACAAATTTTAAATTATCAGAATTATTACTTTAATATTTTTTACTTTAATTGCATTTGATGCTATTTAAAAATTAACACCATTTAATTGTTAAGGCGATAAAAATATATTTAACAGCACTTTAAATTGAATTTTCATAGATTATATATGTAATCAAGATCTTGTAAAGCCATTACTGGGTCAGAGTGAAATCAGATTTAAAGCACTCTCCCTAATAAAATTATATAAAATGACGTATAAATTAGTTTTTTCATTAAATTAATTTAAACAATTTTAATTAGAAAATACAAATATCTCTTATTTTAACAAAAAACATTTTTCATACATTTGGTGGAGTAACTCACAAACATATACAATGAAAATTATATACTGGCAAAAACATAAATTTTGTGTATTTTCTATAAAAAATTACTATAATAATATCAGTCAGAGTACCTTTGAAGATAGAAACCTACATCAAGTGGTATAATGTCCCTTGTGCAAGACCTTTTATGAAATATTCATAAAAGACATTTGAAATTGAATGCAATTATATACATCTTTTGGTCATTAAAACTTTATATATTATTTATTTTTAAAAAAAATGTTTGGCACAATAAAAATTGTAAATTTATAATTGATTTTAATGAATTATCCTGAACTAATTTAGCCGAAGCTTGCATAACGAATTAGATAATGCGCTAATATACCATTTTATGTTATTTCCATATTTAACAAACTTAATTCTTTTTTTTCGTTTCAGGGAGCGGCTGCGAGAAAAATATTTAAAATCTAATTTATTTGAAAAAAGAATGTGATAAATTACTTTAGTACCTATTGTACATTTGATTGCACCGAGTTTTCTATCGGTTTCTCATATTTATACTTGCTTTATACTCTAGAAGATTTTTTTTATAATTAGAATAAAACTTCTTTTTCTATTTTTATTGTTGCTTTTTATTAAAACATATTTTAAAGTATCTAATATAGTAAAATCTTTTATCTTTATCAATATGTGACTTATTGCAATTTCTTTCCTCTTATTTATATATGTATAGTTCAATAAATTCTTATTATACACAAAATTTTGACTGAGTTTACATATTATCTTAATAACAGAAACCCAATAATATTGAAACTTTTTTTAAAATTCAAATTCAACAAAAAGGCAGTTACAATTATCTCAGAAAGATTGAACTTCAGTACATTGCATGTTTCTGGTTATAATTACATAGTGGCAGATTAACATAAGAACTTTAAACACTAGACACAAAATAGAAAGAGAATTACTGTAAGTTTCCCTACCATGTTAAAAAACAATGATCAAAGTATTGAAACAAAATGTAATATAATTCAAGGAGAATGAGGAATAATTTATTATAGCAAAAGGTACTTATACCAGGTTTTTTGATTTTTCACTAATAAAGAAAATTGTTTGTTTAAATTTTATAAAAAATCACAATATTTAATTCGTATGTATATGATAAATAATAAAAATTATAAAAACATAAAAATACCTAAATTTAAAGGAATGTAAGTTTAATAATAAGTTTAAAAAGGATATTAAAGAGTTTCGATAAATGTAATAATTGTTTTAATTGGAATCAATATTTTTAATTGAAATTGTTTAACAAATACCAGAAATAAAAAATCAACTTTGTCTAATTTTTTTAGTTTTTACTATTCGATAGAACAGAGCTTACGACCAAACTTCTCGTGTACTCGATCAAAATTAGGAACTCAACATAATAAAAAAACAACGGTTTCGATTTTCACTGACAAAATAAAAAGACTTGTTCTTACAGAGGGCAGGTGACTCTAGGGGAAACGGCTTCAAGCTTAACGAATCTGATTTAGCCTAAAAAGAAATTATCTCTGAATATTACTTCTTTAATTTTTGCTTTCGTTTAAGTGCTTGGTTGCTTTCTCTCTTAGACCGTTATAGCAATTCAACAATGTTTTGCATCTTATTTAAAGGTTTTTTTCCTGTTCAATTAAATTATTTCTCCACAAAGAACAGAAAAAAATCTATTAAAATATAAAAACATTATTTTTCCTTGACTGGCTCACAGATTTTGTTTATTAATTAAATTGATAACTTCTATAAATTATTTTGTATTTCTGGATTGAGATACATTTTCATAAATGTGCTCAAATAATAATTTAATCAACTATTCAATCTAAATTGGTAACCATTAGTCTCACAAAACTTGGTATTTACTAATATTCTGATTCTTATTATGTAAGTAAATACAACATCAACTAGACAAGTATGAAAAACTATTGAAGACTTTTTGCAATATGATCCAAAGCTAAAATGAGAAAGAATATTGAAAGAAGGAATTCCTCCACTCCAGTAAAACAATTTATGTCAGACTAAACGTTGACGTTATATTTGAATTATGATTACACAATCTTCGGAGGAGATTTTTTGAGTTCTTTTGATACTTAGTAAATTGTAGAAATAGAACTATAATAGCCAGAAATAAACCACTCCTACTAAATCTGTCAAAGCACTTCAGCAAGATTAGAATGATAATCTTTGTACTACAGTATTACAAAGATGATTCCCGGTAAGTTTATCGAAAACGAGTTTATCGAATGATCAATTGATCGAATGACGAGTTTATCGAAAAATATTATTTTTAAGGAACTTACGAATTGAGGATTTTATCTCAAAAAAGCATGTCTCTTTTTAAAAAATTAAAAACTTTTAAATATTTTATTCGATTTTATTCGCTTTCTATAATCTCGTCGGCTACCATTATTTCAGTATTTTTTACCTAAAACGAATTTTTTGCAACAAATGCTATTATAAACACATTTTAAGTTTCTGCATATAAAGAAAAAATTTAAAAGTTTTTAATTCCTTAAAAATAATATTTTTCGATAAACTCGTCGGGGATTCACAAAGATGATATTAGTAAACTTAAAACTTCAAAATTTCCTAATTGTTTACGTTTAAACAAAGATAACATTCTACAAAACAATATTTTTCATCACATCCAAAAACCTCATTCCAACCTCACCACAGTAAACACCGTGAACAAGCACTAGAGAATTAGAAACATCAGGAGTGATAAGCCCATCTTCTTCCCCAAGGACATCTGCGATACACTTCATAACAAAAAGTTATGGCTCTTTTAGGCCTTGTGGCGATTATCGATTCCTTAACTCAATTACGATTTACGACGCATAGCCATATGTCTTTGGTTACCGATATAGTTAATAACCTACACGGTCAAACCACATTCTCCAAACTTTATTTACGTAAAGCTTACCACTAAATACCTGTGCTTCCCGAAGATATTCCAAAAACCGCAGTAATCACATATTTCAGACGATTTGAGTTCGTGAAAAATCCATTTTGGATTACGCATTGCAACACGGTCATTACAACTCCATATTGTCCAAGTACTCAGACTTAGACTTCGCTCGATCATACTAAGCCGATATACTGGTATTTTTCAAAAAAGAAAACAATACATTTCACACATCAACAAATTCATTCACGGTTAGACGACCATAACCTCATCCCAAATCTATAAAAATGCGAATTCTTCACCAAAAGCGTCAAATTAACAGAATATATAATATTATCACAAGGAGTTACATCTCCATCCAATGAACTCTTAACTATACAAGATATAAAACGATTGTCACAAACGTTAAATAACCATTTCCAGTTCGTAATTCAATTTTCCTTCGAAACGTAGATTTACAACGCAAGTAAATACTCGGACTTAGATTTTCATTTCATGACTTCCTTCACCGTACATGGTGTAGCAGTAATCTTTTGTGCAAAAATTGCACAACTTCCTTTTCGGTACGTAGAATGAAAAGAATCATTTTCGAACTTCAGCAGGGTCGAATAATAAATATTTTTAAATGGGTCCATGCAACATATAAAGTATCCAATCAAAAACCAATCGATAATTGATCACCATCAATTACAATAATAAATTACACCTCTATATGTTAATAACAATATTGATCCATTATTTTAATAGCGAATTTAATTATATCAAAACAAAATTTCAAGTTATCAATAACTAAATCAAAAATTACAAATTAGCAAAGCTTAACAAACAATTCAAAATCGAAAAATTATAAAAAATCTTGCACAAATTATTTATTTGAAATTACGAATCCGTAAACTTAGGATCTCTCTTTTCTATAAACGCCGTCATTCCTTCTTTGCGATCATTCTGGAAATAAAAACATTAATCAATAAAACTTCAAATGAAAAATACAGTTGCAAATGTTCCGTAAAACAACATTTTCTCCGTCAGTAACCCTTGTTCAAGAGATGTATTGAACGATGTCATAATAGCTTCTTTGGCAGCCTTTATCGATAAAGCTGGCAATTTTGCAATTTTATTAGCAAGTTTTATTGTTTCATCAATAAGTTCATTTGAAGGAAACACTTTGCTTACTAATCCATAATTCAAAGCTTGTTGTGCATTTATTGGGTCGCCTAATTTATTTTTCACTATATACTTAATAAATAATATATCCACCAGTTAATACTAATTCCATTGCACGAGATTTGCCAATTGCCTTGACAAGTCGTTGAGTTCCCCCAGCTCCAGGGATTGTACCTAATTTAATTTCTGGTTGACCAAATTTTGCATTATCCCCAGCATAAATAATATCACACATCATGGCTAATTCACAACCACCACCTAAAGCATATCCGTTTACAGCAGCGATCAGTGGTTTAGTTAACCTAGATACTGCATCCCATTCCATTAAAAAGTTGGATCTGTAGACGTCACAATAAGATTTATCAGCCATTTCTTTTATATCTGCTCCAGCTAAATTAAAAACATAACTAATGCATCAAAATTAAGAAATTTGACTAAAATTAAAATACTATAAACTTCAAGCACATATTCCAAAAAGAAATATATGATGTAATCAAATATATTCATTACCAGCGAAAGATTTTTCACTTCCAGTTAAAATTACACATTTAATAGTTTTATCACCATCATACTGTCGTAAAGCTGTAGTTATTTCATCCATTAATTCGTGACATAGAGCGTTTAATGTTTTAGGTCGATTAAGTTGAATTAATCCAATTGAATCATTATGTCCCTTTCTGGATGTTAATATACTTTTGAAACCTGGGTATAACATAAATTAAAATATATTTAAAAATTTTGAAATTTAATAAACCAGTGGAATAAAAATGTTTATGATGTAAAATAAGTGCCCTTGATAGAATTTTAAAATTCATTTTACACAATAGTTATTAAAACAAGTTAGAGAAATAACATTTTTAATATATCATAATTTTGAAAACAATAACAATTTTATTTTCCATAGATATTTTTTATATATCAATTTCAACTGTAAATGGTGCCTATTTACAATCTCCAAAATCTCTTTTGATAACCTCCTTTGGTGTTCATATTACCACTATCCGAACATTCATAGATTTGCAAAAAGGGAATGAATCTATTTCTTAAAAAAATAAAATTTTAAAGGGTTAAATTCAGATTTAATTTATACTGAAAAGAAATATATTAAACAATCAATTAAAAATGACTTATTACGTACTATTTAATTAGTTTTTCTGTTGCACCATGGTGCAGTGTGAAACTCTAACTATAGTGAGGGGCTATTTTGGTCCTTATTAAAGAACAATGTGGTGGGGCCATAGGATTTTTTGTTAATGCGAAACTTTGACAATAGTAGAGGCCTATTTATTAATTAGTTTTTTTTGTATCGCTATAGTGTAATATTAAGCTCTGACTATAGACAGGAGTATTTTTGGTCCTTGATAAAAACAAACAGACTCAGGATTTATGTCAATGTGAAGCTCAAGCTATAAAATGAAGGTATTTTGGCTCTCGCTATTGTTCCGCAAAAACTGAATTTAGGCCTAGGCATAAGGATCGTGAAGAAATGCGTCGGAACATAACACGCAGCCATAACATCAAGTCGAGTCAAATACAAAAACGTCCAAACATCAACTGAACAATTAAACAAAATTCACTTAACACCAAATAAGTAAACACAAAAGTAAAACTAATATGAAACTAATATGAAAACTAATATGAAAGAAGTATCACGTGAAATCAACTCAACATAGAATATTTTAGAAAACAACCATATCTATCATACTGGCGAAATAAATTTAAAATAAATAAAATATAAAAATTAAAAAATAAAATAAATGACAATTTACGAAAAATCGCCATCAAAATTGTTTAAATTGAAATACAAAATTAAGTAGAATTAAAATAATTCAACTTTTTTTACTGAATCAATGCACTCACACATAATCGCAAACTAAAATTAAGGTATATATACCGATGAATTTCGGTCACAAATTTAATGATTTTACTCCAACATTTGTGACGGAAAATTTACAAGTACGGTTAACTTTTGTTTGTATTTATTTTATAATTTTTTACATTATAATGTTATGAATAGTAACGTTCAAACAGTTAAGGAAATCATTCACAGAAGGTTTCGTCTTCAGTCCAAGCTAAGAGTTCTTCAAGATTGAACTCATCATCTGGGTGAGCATCCACGACAGGCCAAATAGAAGGCCAGGAGATGGATCTCCGGCGGGCAAGTGGTAGTAGCCAAGAGAACTATTTCGCGGGCTGCTTGACACACTTACGTTTAGTCCTTTCAATATACCATTGGAACTAAAGACTGGTAAGTTGTGGCTCTATTACGAAGGGATCACGGCTTGTTCCGGCGACCGGGGTCAAGCTGGGAGTCGAAATGTACACCCTACACAAGCTGAACTGGTAGTGATAGCTGTGCCTTCCGCCACATGGTTGGCGGTAACGAGGTTGCATTTCTCGAGCTCATTCTTGGTGTACATTGATACAAAGGACCTGCGATCAAGGCTAATAACGATCAGAAAGCTATGGCAGTTGGAAATGGATATTTGCGATGGAGCCAATCCAGGTGCAGACAACGACTTGCGGTATTATTCGGAGTATGAGTGGAAGGAGGCTTCATACGTTATATCGACCAAGAATTCAATACGCAAGACAACGAACCAAAAAACCATAATGTGAATAAATAAATATTGTAAGAACTTTTTTTCCCAATTTCTCCATTGATTTCTTTTCCATTTATTTATTAATAAGCTTGAATTAATCAGCCAGTGTTAATTTCAGTACGTGATAAAATATATACGTTCTGATAAGAACTACAGAACGCTCGAGCGTAATCGAGAGAAGCAATAGTTGAGTTGGAGAAGAGATACTGAACACGTGGATTTGAAATAGGGCTTTCCTGCTGTTTATTGTAGTAGCTAATAAATCTTAGTTTAAAGTAATTTGAGTTTCTTACAAATCATTCAAGTATTTTGACTTCTAAGGCATCTAAGCCAGACAGACGAATACCTTCTAACAGTAGTCCGCGAACCCGCAAAATACTTACCAATTATAGTGTACAAAAAACGCTCTTTTTCGGGAGTATTCATTCATTCAATACAACTCTAACGTTGATTGCTCAATGAGTATTGAGTGCTAAGCAGCGTTGCATTCTGGGTTACGCTAGAAACACCCCTGATGGGTATAGGTTGGTTACATGTGATCCACTAATACACCATCGGCTGAGAAATTAAGGTAATATAATTAAAAAAAAGTAAAGTATGGTAAAGTAACGGCATTCGATAAAATGAAACAAATTGAGTCAATTTCATATATAATTCTATGTAATTAAATATGTATTTTTAAACGCTTTAAAGCTTTTTTGAGGCCACAGCCCAATTCATCACACACAAGAATATTAAATCATTCGACACATACAGAGCGTAAATCGAAAATAAACACACCTATACACAACATGTTTAATTTGAAGAGTATAATTATTTTTTTGTTTTAGTTGATCAATCTAGAAATATTTTTATTTCTAGTTATTTAACACTACAAGCATGAGAAAAAAGCTTAATATTATTCCAGACATTAAAAAAGACGGAGAATTTCAATCTTTCGTCATTTCGTCAAATTCTGCAAGATCTTTGAACGATAACGTTTTAGATGAAGGTATTTAGATAAAGAAAATTACTTTAAAATTAATGAAAAGGGAAGTAATTGGATTATTAATAAAATAAAGGAAATACATTTTGTTATTACAAAGTTTTCTCAGATAAATAGATTGAGTGGGAGGGATTCTTATCTAATTCCTCATTCATTATTAAATAAACATTGCGTAATAAATATCAACAATAAGGCTGGTTTGTGTTTCAGCTATAGCATTTTAGCTATTTTGAAATACAATGTCGTTGATAGTAATCATAGAAATCGAATTAGTAATTACAATCTGTTTTATCTAGTCTTTAATCCTTATGACTTACCGATGCGTCTCTACAACATACATAAATTTGAAGCTAAAAACCTCGGGCTTTTGATTAATGTTCTTTCTTATGATGAGGATGCTTTAGTGGATATTTTTACAAATTCAGAAGTATGAAAGCATCCTTATGTTGGCATTATCCATAGATCGAAAGTTGTAGGCGGAAGACCAATTAATTTAATTTTGTTGGAAATCACTGATTCTTTTCATTATATAGGAGTCACAAATCTTGATAGAGTTTTAAATTGTCGGATTTCTGCTGTTAATGGTACTGGAATGCCAAGTCTCTTGTGTAATCGCTGTTTAAATGGCTTCCGTACACTTGATTCTTTAGATAAACATAAAGGTTTATGTGAGAAAAATCAATTAGGAACAACTTTATATACATTTTTGCTAAATAAAAATTTATGTTTTAATGACTGGTCTAAAACAATTACACCACCTTTTGTTATTTTACTTTGACTTTGAGGCTATCCTACCTACTGATAATATATACTTTCAGAGGCGCTTATCGATTTCTGCAGGTCTTTTCTTAATTAATAATTTTACATGGACAAAGATTATATAAAAGGTTTTTAGGGTTAGATTGTATTGTTAGTTTCCTTAAAGAAATTGAAAATATTGGTAAGAAAACAGTTTTATCTTATTTTTAAAAAATCCTCCAAAAAGAAAATAATTATTACAGTTTTGTGCTATTTTTGCAAGAAGACTTTAGTAAACCCGACTAAATAACATGATAACTTTACCGGTAAATATTTGGGAGAAGCTTGTTCAACTTGCAATATTTATCGTCAAATAAGATATGAATTTCCATCATATCCTCAAATATGGATTGAGTAACTTTAAATCTTGTAATATTTCATGCATTCCAACGACAACGCCCCAACCAATAAAAGTTCGGAAACAGTGACAGTGATTGAAAAAAATGGATTTGTTCTCTTAGATCACCCTTCTAACTTTCCTGATCTATGACGAAACATTTGTGAAGAAAAATTCTACTAAAATACTGTAAATTTGCAATATTCTTCAAATATTCCACAATGTGTCTTATATTAAAAAATAAATTCTACATACCCTTATGGTAATCTTAGGTTAAAATATATCATTACCGGTGGTTTTCTTTAGTACCTGGTCCAAGTACTTATTGAACGCACCACGTAAGTTCACCATTCTTCCATCACTCTCAATTTTATTAAGTAAATTATGAGTTGAATAATAAAAATTAAAAAGGTTATATATTAACATTACTATTAAATAAACAAATTAAGCTGGTAAACAATTACAAAAGCTGGAGGACAAATTCAAAAATTGGTGATGATTAATCAGACATATGTATGACAAAATGTATCGCTAGGTCCAAATCGAAGGTGTGAGTATTTTCTTGTACATTTAACACCGTAGTCTTCCCATATAACGGCCATAGAAATACGCTTGGTGTGTCTTACTCAAAGGTTCTGCTATACCTTAGGAGAGTAACGGCTCTTGTTCGATTAATACCTTCAGAAAAGTTTTGCGGTTTATAGGTTACTGATAGAAGGATCTGTATTGTTACTATTAAATTTTTTTCTCTTTCCAAAATCAGGCTAATAATAGAGTTTTAATCTAATTTTTATTTATAAAATTTGGTTTATCAATTTAATTGTGTATGTGTTTTATTTAATATCTTCAAGAATGCCAAAGAAAAAGTGTTGTGGAAAACCTTTTTGTTTAAAATTAGTAGTTTTACGAATTCTGGAAACAATTTTTTGAAATTATTTGATTTGCTGAATAATAAAGCTTTACAAAGTTGCATTGATTAATTTAATTCTTTATTATTCGAATAAACTATATTTTAATTATTTTTGAATACAAAAAACAATGGCTAAAATTAGTTTAAGCAATGTTGAAGTTCTGGAAAATTCACTCAAATTTTCTTCCAAATTTAAATTTAAAGTTACATTCGAATGTCTTGAAAGCTTAGAAGATGATTTGGAATGGAAGTTAATTTATGTCAGCAGTGCCTATAATGCAGATTTAGCTGGGCTAATTCCTGTTGGTCGTCATGATTTTGTCCTTGATAATGAAGCTTGAGATCCAGCAAAAATCCCGGTTGACGATGATGTTGGTGTTACTGTGGTTTTAATGGAAACCTTTTATAAAGATCAAGAATTTGTTCGAATCGGTTATTTGGTCAGCATTGAATATGAAAAAGAAGAAATGAATTATGTTTACTCTATGCAAAATCTTAGTAAAATAACTTTTACCGAAACAGAAAGTGTTAATTTCTAGAAAAATATACTTGTTCCTTTTACTGTATTAGCACGGATACCAGTAACCATAAGACCAAAAACATGTATCAACATGTTATTCCCTATTTCAATATAAGTGAATTCAAGTCAAACTATTAAAAGATTTAAAAGACCAGAAATTTGACTTTAAAATGTATCGCATTTTGTGAGGACAACACTAATGTCAATTTCTATGATAAACAAAGAATGGGAAAAACAATCTTTACACAAAATTAAAGGAATGATCGGAGACAGTTTCAGGAATAATTCTCGAAGGAAAAATAAATAAGATAATGATTTGACCGTTAAGAAATGAACCTTCATTTTTTCTAAAACGGAAACGAAGTTTCCTGCACAACTCATTGACATTTTTAAAATATCTGAATATTTATTTTCAATACCTGCCCACAATACTAATGTTGAGCATTTTAATATCGCTTATGGTTGTACGAAAAAAATGGATTATTTCCAGTGATGGGATTCAATTTTCTTTGGAACCGGTACGCTTTCCAAATTTTTATTGATTTGTAAAATGAAAAATCCCTACGCACTTCCTATAACTTATTAAGAACCAGTACGGGTGTACCAGTGCGTACCGGCTGAATTTCATCATTGATTATTTACGAAAACAGTTGAGACCATATCAAAATGAATAGTTAATTTTAATTTTAGTTGTAGCGAAAAGTACGATTAATACATTAAAAGATTTGTAGTTGTGAAAATCTTGCAACTCTAGTTTAATACATATTATTAATATTATTTTCTTTTTTATCTAATTTCTCATATTTGAGGTAGCAGTCAGTGGCGTAACTAGTGGACGCAGAACCGTGCGTTGCGGGGGCCCAAAATTATTAATAAAAAAATATTTACAATCATTTTCTGAAACTTTTTTCCCGCAGTTATATTTGCCTACAAACATAAAACTATCATTGAATAGTGGCTGCTGTGAATAACTATGTATTAAACTTTAACCGAAAACTTTTTTGCCAATATGAAGGCAAGGAGGAAAGATTTTAATATTTAAGATCCATTAAGTTTTAGTTTTATTTTTGTATTATTTTTATGATATATGAAATAAATATCTAACTTGTTTTAGTTAAAAAAAAATTATTGTGGAATTATTTTACATTGCGCGGGGGACCCAAATTTTGAAGTTCCGCCACTGGTAGCAGTATTCTAAGATTACATTACAAATTATTCTTAACTTTGCTGGTGTTTGCGATCTATTGCTTTTATTAATTTTATTTACTCGTGTTTTAAATATTCTCAAAGTGTTTTGCCTTTTACTTCGTTTTACTTTACTTTATGTGCTGCTGCGTGTGTTTTTTCGACGCAATTAAACAAATCCATAACTCAAATGTGGTTAAACGTGTAACGTAGAAGAAAACAGCCAGTTCTTCTTTGCGTATTCAAGACTAACAAGGACCTACGTCGCTACTATTGTTGGTATTTCTGGTTAATATGTTATTTCATTGTCAGTATCTCAATTAACCGTGAAAAAATATGAAAATCTACTATTAAAGTTGCTTTGGAAAATGGAAGTACATTGATCACCGGTGGCCCGCACTGACCTGTCCCATCTGGCGGCGCGCACCACCGGTGGGACGTATTTGATTGTGTTATTAGACGTATATTAGACGTATTATTAGAAAAGTTAACGTATATTCATCAAAAATATTTATTTTTAATTACAATTATAATTAATAACATATTATAAACATAACTTTCGTTCAATAACATAAACTGCGCCACCAGATGATACGCAACATGAAAATCGGCGCAGGCCTGAACGTGTTAAAGAACTTTTGGATATATTCAGCTGGCGTAAATGGGACGTCTGGAAAACTCAATGTAAATCATTTAAAAAAGGCTGTGCCGAAAATTCGTGAATATCAAAAAAAACATTGATATCTTTATTGATATATAGTCAAAAAAATTTCCTAATAAATACAACATTATTATTATTATAACAATCGCTAAATAATGGCATCGATTTAAATCTAACGAAAAGCACCAAATCCAATATATATATATATATATATATATATATATATATATATATATATATATATATATATATATATATATATATTACTACAATATATTTCGACAAAATCACTATCATCTTCGGGTAGAATTGAAATCAAACTAAATCAATATAAATTGCTCTTTTTTTAAACAAACTAATTAACTAATTCATTTATTTTTTTAAATTAATTTCGCTAAAAATTTTTACAAAATTTTGTTTTTTATATTCAAACTTTAAAAATTATAAAAGTCTTAAAATTTTTAAAACTTTTAAAACTCACAAAAGTTGAAATCAAACAAGATTCTAATAAATTTTCCACAAAATTGTGTTTACTAATATTAATCAATTGCTTCAGTCGAAAGTGATCAGGAACTTGAAAACGGAGATGACGGACAGTCATTCCAATGTATGTGGCATTGCACCCATGACATAAATATTCATAACCAAGATCCGAAAACCATCTAAGTAACAACTGAAATCTACTAATAAACACGAAATTCAAAAAACATGAATCAGATACCACCTTCCAACGTTGAAATGTAAGCCTAAACAAAAGACTGTGCTTGCTGATATAAATCAATTCCCTCAGTCGACAGTTATCCAGAACTTTAGAACGGAGATGACGGGCAGTCATTCCAATGTATGTGGCATTGCACCCATGACATATATATTCAAAACCAAGATCTGAACACCATCTAATCAAGAACCGGAATAGACCAACTTCACAATTTGTATCATACATATCCAATCCAATCACTGATAGTTTTTCTTTCATTAATTTTTTACATCTCTTCATCAATTCCAAAGTGCTTCTACTGAGTATCGGAAAAATACAAAGAATAACTTATTATTATCATTATCATTATTATTATTATTATTATTATTATTATTATTATTATTATTATTATTATTATTATTATTATTATTATTATTATTATTATTATTATTATTATTATTATTATTATATTCATAATTCTTTTAGAAGTTCAATTAAATATTGAAAATAGAAAACTTTCCGTTTAATGAACTTTAAGATGGTAAGTTTATTTTAATTTTTAAATTTCAATTAAATTGTTTTTCCGAATCGAATAATGATATGCTTGAAACCCTTATCTTTGAAACGAATAAAAATCTGTTCATTTTTGCTGTCAATAAGCCAATCATATCAAAATCATCGAATTCGATCAGTATATAAAGTTAACACTCAATTTATTGTTGAAAACTGTGAAATTTATTTATAGAATAAAATGTGGTGTTATTGCACTCGTTCACAGCATCACATTTGTAACGAATCTATTGGAAAAATCAAATGTGCAAACGGAACAAAGCATTGTGTGATTGGCTTATCAGTAAAGGGAAAAACTCAAAGCTGTTGGGAATGGCCAAATACGTCGGGTAATTTTTGATTATGGAAAATGAACATTAAATCTCATTGGATGAAATTCAGATTGTCCCGATGAAACTGGACCGTGCTATCTACTGGGAAGGAATACACGACAACCGGCTTGCTGCTGCAAGGGAAATCTGTGCAATGATATTTCTGTGAAATATTCCATGAAATTTCCTAAAGGTACACACATTTTATTTATGCTTTCATTGGATATTAAATGTTTTCACATAATAATTAATAGCCGAAATGAAATTTCATAAATTTGGCGTCTTGATAATTTAATTTGATAATTCAATAATAATAATAATAATAATAATAATAATAATAATAATAATAATAATAATAATAATAATAATAATAATAATAATAATAATAATAATAATAATAATAATAATAATAATAATAATAATAATAATAATAATAATAATAATAATAATAATAATAATAATAATAATAATAATAATAATAATAATAATAATAATAATAATAATAATAATAATAATAATAATAATAAATCTCATATTAAAACAGGCAACCCTCAAATAATGCGTTACATTTTAAAAATTGCTTTTGTTTTCTTATAACAATGGTTAAAAAATATTGGAATACAACTTGGGAAAATTGAATTTTTTCTTAAATCCCAAGTTTCGTCTAACATAGTTTTGCAAAAACCAATCCAAAAATATTATTATTTTTAATATGAATCTATATTTAGATAAAAACATTTAAATATATGCCAAAAATGCAAATGCATCATCAAAAATTAATTCTATGAAAATTTCATAAAATATTAAGTGCCTAAAAACTTCTCTTCTCGATTATTTTTAGCAAAAATATATTATCCAAGATAATAAAATAAACATAAGCACGCGACTAATCTATATTTTACGAAACGCCACTCGAACATTAGTTATACGAAATATTTCGACTATGTAAATTTTAAATTGCTAATTTAAACCAATTATGAAAATTCTAAAAAAATCATAAATCAAATATATTTAATTAATTTTAAAAAATTAATTTTTTTAAAACTAAATTTTATTTTAAATACATTCAACATTAAACAATTAAAAATTTTTATTTAAATTATAAATTTCTGATTGTAAAATATTTGGTTCATGACATTTTATTTTAAATACATTCAAAATTAAACAATTAAAAATTTTTATTTAAATTATAAATTTTTGATTGTAAAATATTTGGTTCATGACATTTTAAAATTTTTTATATAATTTGTTTAAACAAGCAATTTAAAATCTATCTAATTTTTTCTTTCTTATCTGAAAAAGTGATTTTTGAGTTACGTTCTTTTAATTTTTAATTATATATTACAACTAACAACTAAATGTATGTCATGATTGAAGCATAGCTGGTTAATCACCGGGCTTTATTTATCGTATCTTATCATCGTCGGAGCGCCACAACAAGTTGACGCAACAATATCTTTTTCAAAATTAATGTTAAAACTTTCAAAATGAGACTTTCCAAACTGAACTTAGTCGGATGCAGAACATGATTCAAATATTGTAATTAATCTAAGATTATACGGTTCTTCTTCATTAGAAACCTACACCAGAAACCGCTGATATACGCTTCCTATAATATAAGAAAAAATAAATAATACTACATTATACAAACAAACATACTCATTTTGATTTTACACTTATGTTCTCATTGAGAGTGCAATAAGATATGCTTAACACTATCAAAATGTAAAAAGTGGTATAAAAATTAAATAGTGCACACAAACACAACACATACTAAAAATACATTCAAACTTTCGATATATAGAAATGCACCGCTGAGATACGTTTCCATAATAACTTTATTTTAGACAATTTTGAGAGAAAAAAAGATAGCTGAAAATTTTCTAAAATGTATTTTTGAAGAAACTACGTTAAGTTGTCATGAAAATGACGAAATATCATCGTAAGATTTTTCCCAAAATGTACATATTTTTGGTGATTACTTTAATTATTAATTAAAAATTTAATTGTAATTAAAAATATATCTGACTTACATTATATCGAAATATTTCCAATAATTCAAAAATAAATTTCATAAAATTCCTAAAAAAGTCTGAAAAGTAATTAAATATAAATTATAATATAAATGTTGACTAAAAGTAATATTTAAGAACTTTAATAATGATCTCATAATTATATAAAATGAAAATTCAATCCTTAAAATTTACTTGAAATACATTTAATTATGAGTGACCAATTGGTTTACACGCCAACCACAATTATACAAACGGTATGTGAGGGGTTTCTGGTGTAATTGTAATGATCCCATATCTTCGAAGTTTTTTTTGAAACTCCTCTAGATAGCTAATAGATTTAATTTCAAAAAAATTAATTCAAATTAAAAATCGTTACCTTTTTTTGCTGTAAATATGATAATAATTAAATTTATATAAATTTTAACTTTTATTATTAAAAGGATAGATTTTGAAACATTGAACACACAAAAAGTATTTGGAAATAGGAAACAGAATTCCAAAAATATTATTTGATTTTCATATCCAACTAATTTAAATAAAAAATGGATTTCTATTAACATCAATCAAAAAAATTATTTTAATAATAACTATAAAAATGATTTCAATTTCAAAAATTATTTTAACACTAGAGTGCGCCATGAGCTGTGTAAACGTTTTGCGAAGCTCCCGTCTCCAAACATAAGTTTAAATCCTAAATTTATGAGATCCAAGCTGCAAATTGTTTTGCATTCACATTTTCCCATTTACAAAATATATTGATTTCTACTTGTTCATAGACTTTTGCAAAATAATTTCAGAGATAATACCGTGTTTCCTCAAATAAAACCCTTTATCAAATATAAGGACTATTTGAAATTTAATGAATTAAACTATTAATATAAATATACAATCTTTCATTAGTTGTAAAGAAATCTTTTAATATCCATATTATTTACGAATAAAAAATATAATATAACGAATATATATATATATATATATATATATATATATATATATATATATATATATATATATATATATATATATATATATATATATATATATATATATATATATATATATATATATATATATATATATATATATATATATATATATATATATATCTATAGTACTACAATATATTTCGACAGAATCGTTGTCATCGTCAGGTAGAATTGAAATCAAACTAAATCAATCTAAATTGCTCTTTTTTAAACAAATTAATTAACTAATTCATTAATTTTTTTTAATATAATTTCGTAAAAAATTCAAAAAATTTTACTTTTTCAATTCAAACTTTAAAATTCACAAAAGTTTAAATCAAACAAATATTTCAATAAATTTTTTTTTATTATTTAGAATTCTTTTTTTATAATTTATAATTATTTATAATTCTTTCATTGTGACCTAAATATAAGCTCTCCGTTTGAAAAATTTCTAATATTTATCCCCGTTGTTTGTATTCAGGGAAATACGGTAGTTTATTCACGACTTTAAAGTTTGCAAAAAATATTTATATACCCATCTTCAGTGTATTAGGGTTGTTTTATATATTCTCCCAAATTCAAACTTCCCACCAAATAAAACTATTTACAATTTAATAAAACAAACACTCTGTTGAAAAAATATGAAATTAGTTACTTTTTACTCACTATTTATTTATAATTAAATTTTTAGGGATTCGTTGCAATTTATTAGTTTCCTATACTTTCTGAAATGACCTAAATCTTTACTTCTATTAAAGAATTTCCTATTTTCATATTAAATTAAAAAATGATTTTTATGAAAAATCTTGCATTTCGATTAACCACAATTTTGATCAAAATAAAGTGTCACTTTAAATAAATTCAAGATTAGGCTATCAGTAAAAACACATGGTTATAGTAAAAAAACTGATCGGCATTGTATTGATCTCTATCCGATCACTAAAATTAAATTTCTTGAAATTACAAAGCA
This sequence comes from Schmidtea polychroa, assembly GCA_959609185.1. Taxonomy (NCBI): domain Eukaryota; kingdom Metazoa; phylum Platyhelminthes; order Tricladida; family Dugesiidae; genus Schmidtea; species Schmidtea polychroa. The sequence continues at coordinate 55,785 of CAUHTR010007725.1, forward strand.
CATGGTAAATAGAAACCGAATAAACAAAATCAATAATTTCACTGTGCATTTGTTTTAAACGGTATTTTTCGAGTGTTGAAATGTGCTGTTTAGATTAACTGGTTTTGCTGATTAAACTTTTCTGGTGAAACTTAGTCAGTCGTTCAGATATGTTCACACGGTCACGAATCACGATATTGAAAGTGCAGGAGATTAGGCCTATTTATCGGAAATATTTATTTTGAGAAAGGAATTAAGATTATTTAGCTTGAAATATAAATGCACTTTTACAAATAAATATCTAAATAAACATTTCTACTTAGGCAAAAACAACTTCTTAGTGATTATTATTATTATTATTATTATTATTATTATTATTATTATTATTATTATTATTATTATTATTATTATTATTATTATTATTATTATTATTATTATTATTATTATTATTATTATTATTATTATTATTATTATTATTATTATTATTATTATTATTATTATTATTATTATTATTATTATTATTATTATTATTATTATTATTATTATTATTATTATTATTATTATTATTATTATTATTATTATTATTATTATTATTATTATTATTGAATAAATAGTTAAACATACATCGCAACAATTTAATTACAAGAAAGCGTCACCCAAACATTCGTTTTACGATATATTTTGACAGTTTTCTTGTCATCATCAGTTAGTATACAATAACTATGGAAATTACAGATTTTTGAACAAATTTATTAATTATATAATTTTTTAATAAAATATATTTTATTCTTTAACATTTATAAAAAATATAATTTAAATAATAAATCAATTTAAAATTATCCAATTTCATAATTTAATAGTTATTTAATTTAACAACAACAAAGACTATTTAAAAACATTTAAAACAAAAGTATTCACTTCATTTTTCACATTAATTTTCGGATCCAATGACTTTATAAATAACGCTTCACAAATTACACGTTCCAATAATTATAATTTTAAAGTTTATTATTTTATTTCTATTTTTCTTTTACAGATCCTATTGCGCTCACTAATAATGTTGTCCAGCTAAAATACAGAGATGACGCGAAGTCTCTCCAAAGTAATGTGGCATTACACCCATTACACTTTGATTACACTTGATAAACGAGATCAGAACACAATCCAACTAGAGTTTTAAACTTATTGATAAACATATTGCGTACTTTAGATGAATTTAACACAATATTATAATATAAACTCCCCAACTGCTTGCTTATCTTTCTTTTATAATCTTTAAAACCTTCTGAGTACGGTAATACTAACACAACTTTAGGCTCATCATCATTATACTCACTATTTAATTTATTTAACCCATCAGACTCACCCACGCCAAAAAAATCACCCCTTGATTTTCTCAAACATGGGTCCTTCTGATTTTTAATAAATTTATCAACAGTCTCTTTTACCATAATTAATAAAAATGATTTTGAATAACCATTCTTCAATAACAACTCAACCAATTAATCAACACTTTTTCTGAATTTACAAAAGTAAAAGATAAAAATCATGAACGATAAAGCAATGCCATCACCATATTTCTCTTATACTTGAATTCACAAAAACCGTATGACGAAGTATAGAGACAAGTATCGGTTGGCTTCTATAAATCTCTGTCTCATAGTGTTTCTCTTTGCGTTGTATTAATAAATCCAAGAAAGCAAGTAATGATTTATTTCTCCGTTTCACAAGCGAATACAATGTTTTATGTAGGCCAGTGATTCCCAAACCCTTTTTGTCGGCGGAACCCTAGCAGTTAACAAGGTCAAAAATTATAATTTAAAATATAATTTTGTTTTAGTAGTTTTAATGAGCGACATGACATTGACTTTAAGAGCAAATTTTTTCAATTCTTGGTTCAATCGTTGACAAGCAGACTCTCATTTCTTGGTCAACCATCATCAATCTTTCTCGCTTCTTGGACTTGATTTCAGTTGGTGTTGAGAATCCTAGCTCACACAAATAGGAAGTTGCAAACGGCAGAAATATTTTCAGGGCTTTCAAGCACAATTCTGTATACGGACTGTGAAGGCTGATCCAAAATTCTGAAATCTCAACTGTCCAAAAGTGGTTTTTCGCATCAAATCTTCTTTTAAATCAATCAACTGCTCTTCCTCAGAGAACGACAAATCTTTAGCAACGCAATTTCCAAACGGATTCAAAATCCAATCATATTTTTCAACATACAGAGATGGAAAATATTTTTTCATCGATTTTTGCAGATTGTTCAATGTCAACTTAACATTTTTGTTGTCAAATTTGTCTGTTAAAGAAAATGTTTCGAAGCTTCCAGCAATCAGCTTGTTTTTCCATAGCGTAAGTTTTTCTCAAATGATTTCAATTTCCCTGTTGTGATTACCAGATTTTCATTCGGATCTTGGAGGGAGTTGTTGAGAATGTTGAGCTTTTCGAATAAATCTGACAAGCGCGCTACCTTGAGCCACCATAACTCTCTGCGAATATCAAATTGTAGCGAAATTTCTCCAGTTTCCAGAAAAATGATGATTTCCACCTTCAAATGGCACAAACGTTGTAGGACCTTTCCTTTTGAAAGCCAGCGAACGTCTGTGTGAAACAACAAGTTCTTATAGTCAGAATCCATTGCGTCATAGAGTTGAAAAAATTTGTGAGCGAAGAAGGTTTGCTTTGATGAAATTTACGATCTTGACGACTTGATTCATGACCGACTGAAGACTCTCTGGTAAAACTTTCACCATGAAAACCTCTCTGTAGATCATGCAGTGAACAATCATGACTGATGGATTGACTGCAAGCACGAGAGTAGTAAAACTTTTGATTTTTTCCTAACAAGATGGGGGCTCCGTCGGTACAAATGCTGACACGGTGTTTCCATTGAAGGTTTCTTGATTTGATATGCTTGTCAACTGACTCAAAAACATCTTTACCTTTCTTAGTTTCATTTAATTCTGAGCAAAACAGGAACTGATTATTGATTTTCTCATCTTTTAAGTGTGATATAAGAAATCAGTTGTGCTTTGCCGCTGATGTCGGTGGTTTCATCAATTTGGAGAGCCCATAAAGATGAAAATTCATCATTGTTATTGCAAAAGTAATTACGAACTTGAGCATCGATGTCGTTGGACGCGTCCTTAATTCATCGCGAAATTGTGTTGTCAGATAATGCTATCTTCTGGACTTGCTTGAGAAATTCTAGTCCAAGAATTGTTTCGACTGCAATTGAATTTGCAAGCTGAATCACACTTTCAGCTTCGATGTGTGCTTCTTTTCTTGCACAAAAGTTGAGCAATTTTATAACTTGCAAGTGTAGCCTTTTCTGGAATTTGAGTGAACATTTTTAACTTTTTAGCTTGGCATCTGATCTGTTTTTGAAGATATTAGAAATAAGTTTTCGGTTTACTAGCAAAAGCTGGATGGTTGGTTGTAAGATGTCTTTTGAGCTTGCTTGGAGCCATTGAAGAGTTTGCAAAGTTTTATTACAGACTAGGCATAAAGGAGACTCTCCATCTGCAGGGCAAATAAATCCATATTGAATGTATCCGTAACTGAATTTTCGCTTTTCCACGGTAGTCACTGTTGTAGTTGAAATTGTTCCAGAATTCTGTGAAGTTTTCAGCCTATTGTCCATTTCAAGTTTCTTTCAAGGAGAAACCTTAAAAACCACATCTTTTTGTTGATACAATTCATTTTTGAAAAGAAAATCGACTTTTGAAATACAAATTCAAGAAAAATTCCATTCAAAATACGATGTTCAGAGATGCTTTCATTCCACAACAAGTAACATAAATCAATAGTTTCAACCAATCGTACATTTGTAAACAGACTACAAATATCAAAAGAAATCATAATTTCATCCACTCTTTGTCTATCATATAGTGCAATGCAGGAAACAAATTCAAAACTATCTTTACATTCTGATCGTATTAATGGTTTTAATAATCTATATAAAATTTTGTCTATTTTATACTGGGCAGTACCAACCGTGAATAAAACAGGTCGCATAAAACAGTTATACCATCTTTATGGATTTTTGGAAGCCCATACATTTTTGCTAGATTTTTAGAATAGATTTAAACACCTCTTTGTCAATTTGTTTATTTTTAATTAACTTATTCAGTATCTCTTTTAACGAATTCTCATCCTTAAGAGGAGGCAATATTCTATTCTTCCGAGAAATCTTTACTTTCTCGAGCTGAAAAGCATTCAAAACATCATTAAGCTTATTCACATATAAATCATAGTCAAGAATTACCAATCCATTTTCTTTGTCAAACTTGCATATATTGATGTCTTTCTTAGCTAAATTTTTTAATACAGAAAAATCTTATTGTTCTGCTTTTATTTTTATCTATATACTCCATCGTACTCGAACTCAACACACTCTTCACATAATGGTACTTTTGTCGTATTTCCCTGCAGTTAAACAATTAGACATTTACATATAGTTTGAGTTTATCCGACAAAGTATTTTGACCCACTAAGGGTACAGGTCACACGGGGACTGGTCGTACTCAAAATAATTTTTTTATTTTGAGATATTGTTTTGTTTAATTATTTATTTATTTAACTAATTATTTCATCAATTCTTTTTATAGAATTTATTTTAAAAGTTACATACAGTTTGTGTAACTATTATTTTTTATTAATAGTGATCAATGCTATTAATATACCATATGTAGCAAGCACTATTCTATACGCTGGACTTTCTTCCTTGACCGAATATATATAATAATAATAATATATATATATATATATATATATATATATATATATATATATATATATATATATATATATATATATATATATATATATATATATATATATATATATATATATATATATATATATATATATATATATATATATATATATATATGTATATATATATTTAAATATATTTAAATTTTGCAAAATATGAAATCATTATTAAAATATCGTAAAAGTGTTTCCATTTCAATTCAGTTTTAACAACTATAAATCCCCAATCTTTTGTCATGATTCCCAATACCAGTCAGATAAATATATTTTGGATTTACGTCGGTCTATTATTAGCAATCTCTTTGATTGCGTCAATAGCATTCGTCATTGTGAAAAGATTTGTAATCCGTTCCAAAACGTCTTTCGATTCAACTCGGAAAATATTTGATGCTGAAAATAGAAAAGACAACGTCAGATCGCCTATTACAAAGTGCAATGAATTCGGTTGCAGATATGAAGAACATGCAGTATTAATTAATCAGATTTCTACAGAAAATGTAAAAATAATAATAATAATAATAATAATAATAATAATAATAATAATAATAATAATAATAATAATAATAATAATAATAATTAAAAATAAAATAATAGTTAAAAAAATAGTTTTTATAGTACGAGTCAGATTTCTTCAAAATTTGCTTCATGAATGATAAACATACGATTATCTGAGTCCATTTTATTTTATTATCAAACAATTCTTCAAATTTTTCTTTGAAAGAATTTTTATTTTGGTCGACTGTCTTCAAATTTAGAATGTTAGAATAATCCAGAGTAGTGTCTTCAACTATTTTCTCTTTACGATTGTAGAGATATATTATATTATTGATGAACTCATTATTTCAATATTAGTAACCAATCCATTCAATTAATTTATGTAAAATTTAGTTTGTGAAATTTTTTATAATAAATTTTTGAAAGATTAGAGTTTTTATATAACCTATGACCAATCAGAATAAAGTATTCGTAATATCTTTGTTAATCAAAAAACAAAAATCATATTAACACGTTTATTTAAATTATAAAATAATTCAAAATAAATAATGGAAATTTAATTATTGATGATTTGTTTGCTGATTGACGATTCTAATTTCGGCTGTATTGCTTGATTGATTTTTTAAAATTCTTTCATAATAATATTGAACTGATCTTTTGATTTATTTGAGTATGTTTTTATGGAATGTTGAAGATTCATCGTTTTATTTACCATTGATTTTTTAATTGCATTTATTGCAAACATTGAATTTTTTAAATAAGTTTTAATAATAGTTTTGATAATTTTTGATAATTTTTGATAAATACTAAATATTTTTTATATATTTTCGTACGAACTTTTATCAGTTTTAATGTCAATTCAAATATGGATTCTAAATTTTTCATTCTTTCTGATAGTCTTATTGAAGGAGCTTTCAATTATCGTAGTCTATCTATTATATCCGAAAGATTTAAAAGCACAGTAGTATCAGGACGAATACATCAGGTTTCATTTCGTCCTTGAAAAGATATTGAAATGATTATTAAAACTATTAATAACATTTTCAATTCAAATCACTTGAAAAGACAGTGTCGAAAATTCGTGAATATCGAAAAAACATCGTCAAGCATTTTAATTAAATACAATCCATATTAAGTTAATAGTTTTTGTTTATAACACTTACACATAAAAATTTGTTAAACAGATACATGTTGATTAAGACTTTATCTGCGCGTGTGGTCATATAAATTGGGAGCAGACCGTACATAAAACCATTCAAAATGACTCTTGCAATATCCTTACAATGTCTTGAATCATCACAATAGATTTTCGGGTGTCCTGAAAATACCCTTCGAAATGAGCCATTGATTACCAAAATACTGAGTATGGAACTCAGTAATCAACTTTGAGTTAGCGGCTCCTACTTTTAAATTCTATTTGATCTACAAAATTTCAGTTAGCCTACATAAAACTGAGAAATTTAGTGAAAAAAAACAATGGAAATCGTAAAAAATTTAAAATTAGAATTGATCTACTTAAAAATACTAGTAATTTTAGAGTGAATATAATAATAATAATAATAATAATAATAATAATAATAATAATAATAATAATAATAATAATAATAATAATAATAATAATAATAATAATAATAATAATAATAATAATAATAATAATAATAATAATAATAATAATAATAATAATAATAATAATAATAATAATAATAATAATAATAATAATAATAATAATAATAATAATAATAATAATAATAATAATAAAAGTGATTTACTAATATTTTACTTTTGTTTCTATTGGCAGTTGTATACGTGGTGTGAAAAAAATCAATTAATAGCACAGGGAAGATTCGGTCAAGTGTGGAGTGGAATTATTGAAACTAGAAATGAGCACAAAAATCAAGTTGTGGCAATCAAAATCTTTTCCGATAACAAAGAAGGAAAAAAAAGTTGGCAAAATGAATCAACTGTTTATTCAATTTTGCAAAATGGACCCCATCCAAACATTCTGAAATATTTCGGAGTAGAGAGAGTAATAGTTATTTCATAATACATTTTAAAATTTTTTAACATTAATGCAAAATGAATAAAATTATTTTGATGATGTTTTCGAGAATGATTTTTCAACTATAATAAAACAAATGAAACATCTAAGTTTTATTGGTCTTTTATTGGGAAATATTTTACTTTTCGATCTAAATTCAATATCGATAAAACTGAAAGTCGAAGCTTTAAAATTTTTTCACCACTTTTTAATTATGCAAACATTTACAATATCCGACCTATGAACCAAACTCAGTCAGATATTGTCATGATCATTTGTCGAATTATCCCCTTGCGGAAACACCTAAGGAATACAATCTTTTAATAATCATATTTAATACCAAATTTTTATAAATATTGGACAATATAAACCTAGAATTGTTACGTACATAAATTATTTTTTATTTATTATTTTTTATTAAAACAAAATAATTCAAATAAATAATATCTGTAGTGTTTATTAATTTAATGAAATATTAAATGACTCTGACAGGTTTAGATAATTTTTAAAATAATTTGCCGATAGTGAAATCATTTAATAAAATATAAATCAAATAAATTACTAAATATGGATGGCGGGACAAAATGGTATTGGACAAAATGGTACGGACAAAATGGTATGGACAAAATGGTACTAGGATTAAATGGTATGGTCAAAATGAATAAAAAAAATAACGAACTAAACTGATAGAATAACCAATAAAAATGCATTTTGATAAATACCATGTCACTTTAGATAGGCTAATTGATATTAGAAAATTAGTTCAATTGGAAGTTTAAAATGTTAACAACCTGCATATTTAAGACAACGGCCAAATATAAGTTATTTTTAATATTCTTTATTGCAAAAAATCGTAATCAACAAAATCAATCTACCGTGAATAATAATAATAATACACATATTTGCTAACTCACCAGTGTACACCGGGCTAACGTAAGAGAAAGACTGGTGTACTTCAGTCACATGAACTGAATCTGAGGCGCATAAAGCAAATGAACTAAAGCAGATGAAGCCCATGCTTGAACACAGAATTGGAATCAGATTAATAGGCAAAATTTGAAAGCCTTTTTGAAAGTCTTTTTATAGGGACTGTAAGATTATTGAAAGAATACGTCCTCATAAATGAAGCACTTCACACCATGGTAGTCGATTATAACAACCGAGATCCAGTTACATATTTGGGAGATATTGTGCGCCTGCTCAATATAAATGTTGTCTGAGAGACACTGTATTGCAAAAGTGTTTACTGTTTAAGCATAAACAAAACATTGTAACTGAGTAGGCCTATAGTCTTAAGATGTTTGACACTAGTTTTTTTTAAATTTATTTATTCATTATAATTTATATATTGTTTAGATTTTTGGATTGTTTTTAATATTATTAAACAAAAAACGGAAAGAGCCAGACATTTATGCTAAATAAAAACAACTTACTTATGTGTTAGGGCAATAATTAATTAAATGCATTTGAAAAAAAAATAAACTTATTATTCTATTTAAACAAAGTTAAATCTATATAATTTAATAGTAGTACCATTTAATCCTAGTACCATTTTGTCCGTACCATTTTGTCCGTACCATTTTGTCCGTACCATTTTGTTCTAGAACCCTAAATATGCCATCTCATGATATTAGAAAATTATATTTTTAAAAGTTGGATTTTATATTTTCTGAAAATTTTTTTAATGCAAGGAAAACAGAAAAGAAGAGATAAATTACTTAAATTATTTTTAGAGTAAGCAGGATCTTTTTAAGCAGAAATATTTCATTTAATGAATAAACACTGCAAAAGTGACTTAGCTTAGGTAAATATAATTCAAACTAGTTATTTATTGGAATTATAGTTTTATAAATGATTCTGCTATCGAGTTATTTTAAAGAAAAATGAACTAAATTTCGTTGTAATCAATAAAAAAACAATTTTAATATTCATCTAGAAATATTGAATGAAATTGTCTCACCACAAAAATAACAATTAACTTGCTGCTAGATATCAAGCCTTCACATAATAAACCAACTCCAATGTACAAAAATCTTCCCGAAAAATCTTTAAGCTATTATTATTTTTGTTTTGCAATCTCACTTGGAACTAATGTCAATTTGAAGAGATATTTCATTTCCTTCAACTGCTTCTATACTAATTCATCATTCTGCCTTAATGAATGTTTCAAAACAACTTCCTTCATTACTTTCAAACTTCTTTACTATTGTTGTTAAAATTAATTAAATAATCAATTATTAATCTTTTAATTTGAAAACACAATGACTCGGTGTTGTGATACACTTATGCAACACTATGCATTAGATTTCTTTTATTGCATTCATACTGAGTTATAAGTGCTTGAAAAAATTGTTGCTGACATTCAACCGAATGCATTGAAAGGTTAAGCACATTTTGCATTATATTCATCCTTTCATATTTCATTGTTTCTCAGCCAGTTCTATTTTGAGCCTTTTACATTTTTCATGATTCCAACAAAAGTATTTTTGAAACCAATGCGTACAATTTTTTATTTCATTCGATTTTTATAACTCTCGATTTTTTAAAGCTTTTCATGATTTTTTCCACAAATAATTTTCTGCTTTTTATCATTACAGAATCTCATACAGAATTTCATATGTAGGATTTATTTACAATTTAAAAATTTATAATTTCTGATTTAATTATATTTTTAATCAAGTGTATTTTAATTAATTTAAAATTTATAGAAAAATTTGCAATATTTTCAAATCAAATTTTCTCGACCGTCATTATTCATATTTTATTTAAATTTATTAGTGGAATAAAACTATTTTATTTATTAAATAAAGCGATTGAATAATCTAAACTAAACAGCCCCTGTCAAGTGCTTTAATCACTTAATTAATATAATAATATAAACACTAAATAATCTCTATTTAAATTTCACAATTATTGAAATAAATCATCAATTCATAATAAACAATGTCAATAAATAGTGAAAATAGTAGAAATAGTAAAAATAAGTGAAAATAGTGAACATATTAAAAAAAGTAAAAATATTAAAAATAGTGAAAATAATAAAAATTGTGAAAATGTTAAATTAAAGAAAATATTAAAATTAGTAAAGATAGAGAAAATATTAAAATAAGTGAATATATTAAAATTATAAAAACTTTTTTTTTCCAATTTCACCACTGATTATTTTTTCCATTGAATTTATTAAAAAGAGAGTTTAAAGACTATAAATCAGTAATATATCAATGTTTTTTGATACTCGCGAATTTTCGGCACTGCCTTTTTCAAGTGAATTTGATCTGTTATATATCTATAAAATTATAAGATAAGAAATAGTTCAAAATATAAATAAGTATTATTGAAGCAATTTTAAATTCTTTACAATAAAAACTTTTAAATTACAATATATGAATTAAATACTAATTTAATCCATATAACATCCCCCTCCCGACAATCGAAACGGTATCGTGGGTTTGGATTTCTTGTCTCTCATTTTTGATAAATCTTTCTCTCTTTTGTTTTTACGCTCGATTTTCTTGACCAAATATTGGTTTTCTTTGTAATAATCTCTATCTCAAATTTCTTTCCTATGTCCTTAATTACTTTAATTTGATTGAAGTTTTTTCTTATTGTCTTCCTTAATTTATCATTATATAATATAAATGTCCATTTGTTTATTATTCCCTGAATAATAAATGGGCCTCCGAATTTCCTTTCAAAAACATTTTCTGTCTTCGTTTCTAACCATCACTAGGTCTACAATTCGTACTTCCTTATTTCATCAATTAAAATTATATCTTTCTGCAGTTTTCTTCATACTTTCTTCAGTAATACGTCTAACTTTCTCTTGAATTGTCTGTATATCTGTCTGTAGTTGTTCTACATAGTCATCATAATTTGTAAATTTCTCTCCTAGTACTCGTGTCGGTCCGATTGGAAGTCTTGCTTTCTTTCCGAATACAATCTCGTATGGGGAATGCTTTGTGGTTTTCTGTTTAGTGGTTCTTAGCTCAAATTCTATGGTTGGTAGAATATGCTCCAATCCCTCGTCTCCCTTTCTTCCAACACCGCGCCAATCAAACTTTTAGCCGTTCCAAACAATATCTCCACCAGACCATCACTTTGAGGATAATAAGGTTTTTTGAATACCCAAGATTTTACAGTATTCGAGGTGTGATTGAAAGTTACTTCCACAATCCGAGTGTATTCTCTCTGGGACACCGAATTTTGATATCCAGTTTCTCCATAGTTCTTGTGCAACCTTCGGTGCTTCTGTCGTTACCATTGGTATTAAACTTATATACTTCGAGAAATAACCGATAATTCTAAGTACATATTTGTAACCCCCCGTTGTTGCTTTAAAGGGTCCTGTTATGTCGATTCCAATAATCTGGAAAGGTTTTTCACCTAATATGTTTTGTAAAGGTGCTTTAGCTCGTCCGTTTAAGTTCTTATTATGCAAACATTCCTTAGAGGTTACAATAACTTCCCGTATCTCTTTATCTATGGCTTTATCAATTTCTCTGAAGTCTCTGCATAATTTTTAATAAAACGTCTATAGTAATTACAAAATCCCAAGAATGACTGCAACTCATTTTTACATACTGGAATTTCCCATGAACTGATACTTTTGATTTTCTCTGGATCTGTTTTAACACCATCCTTATTTATAATATGAACTAGATAGCTAACCTCTGTCTTTAAAAATACACATTTACCGGCGATAATTTAAGTCCAGAAGCTGTGATACGCCCTAGTACTTTATCAAGTCGTTCATTATGTTTTTCTATTGTTCTTCCAAAAATCAACAAGTCATGCAGATGCACGACGCAGTTAATCCAATTTTCCTTCCTTAGAACCATGTTCATAAGTTTTTGAAATGTAGCAGGAGCTGAACAAAATCCGAAAGGCATTCTTGTGAACTCAAATTGCCCATACTTTGTACTAAAAACCGTTTTCTGTATATCCTTTTTGTCAATTGGTACTTGAAATGTATTAGGCATAATGTCAAAAACATGACTCGTTAATATAGGTCCAATTGAAACATTTAACTTAATCTTACCGGTACATTGCACTGTACTTCAGTTAGCGCATGTGACTTTTGTCGTTGAATTGTAAACTCTTAGTGATGGGTTATCTTTGACAATATCTTTCACTAACTCTTGACTTATAACATTCAGATCTGCTCCTGAATCAAACAAGACTTTCACCTGTCGATTCCCAATCACACATTCTGTAACTGGTTTATTTCGGACCTTCTCAGATCTGTTAACAGAAATCAGTTTTTGTTCGTACTTCCTCAGCGGTTTTTTTGGTTTTTTACCTTCATCATTGATAAAGTTAGCATATTTTTCTTCCAATGTTGGTTTTTGTAGCAAGACCTCTTATCATTTTTGGTGTTCTTTGCTCACTAAAAATATCCTTTGTCATTGCGGCACAGTTATTTTCATATTCTTCCGAATCTATTTTATCTGTAATTTCAGTTCTTATATCCTCCTCGCATTCTTCTTGGAGATACCTAAAATTATAAGATAAGAAATAGTTCAAAATATATCTTCCAATAAATAAGTATTATTGAAACAATTTATAATTATGTTAATTTTGCAAAGATTAGCCGCTGTGAACTTAAACCATCCATCAACATTCAACTAAATTAAAAAAAATCCATGAGATATTTATTTAAATTTAAATTTAAATTTAAATTTGGGTTTGAATTTAGATTTAAATTAAAAATCGAAATATATAAAAATATAAATAAAATGTTTTTTAAAATAAAATATAAAAAATAGGAAATATAATTTAAATAAATAATTAAAATATAATTAAACCAAAAAATTTATTATATAATACGAAATAAATTTATTTTTCCCAAACAATAAGTTGTAAATGCAATAATGATCAAATTCACTTGAAAAAGGCAGTGCCGAAAAT